>JAODFW020781437.1:0-11442 GCA_027575235.2 Palythoa mutuki
AGTGCAAAAGCATCGCATCGAATGGTGATCGTTTCGTCCCTTTTTGCGATGTTCTGGGCTGTGAATTACTGTGGAATTGCATTATGAAGCACAACAGAGACAACTGTCACAAGGTTGTACCATATTTATTTACTCATATTATGTTATTTCTAAGAATTATGCGCGATTGTGCGGAAATTTGCAAATTATGCAATCGGATGCGATTTTTGATCAATTATGCAGGATCGCACCATCGCACAATATCAGAGGCCCTGTTTAACATATACCTTTGAATTTTAGGCAGCAAATTTCTGCTCACATTAAGTGAAACCAATGCTTGTTTTTGAGTCTGAGTAAATCACTGATTCAGATGAGATTTTTTTCACTAACTCAAAAACAAGTGTTGATTTCACTTTTAATTATGTATGTAATTCCATGAAGATAATTAAAATTATCAATAGAAACACTTATACCCTCATAGTGTCTATTAACACTCATGACTGTGTCACTGTTTAACAGTAGAGATATTCTGTATTCATGCTGATAAGATTTGAAATGCTCACTCTCCTCCCAGTTTGCTCAGTAGCTCAGCTGGTAGAGCAGTGGTCTAGTAACCCACACACCCCTCCCAGTTTGCTCAGTAGCTCAGCTGGTAGAGCAGTGGTCTTGTAACCCACACACCCCTCCCAGTTTGCTCAGTAGCTCAGCTGGTAGAGCCGTGGTCTAGTAACCCACACATCCCTCCCAGTTTGCTCAGTAGCTCAGCTGGTAGAGCAGTGGTCTAGTAACCCACACACCCCTCCCAGTTTGCCCAGTAGCTTAGCAGGTAGAGCAGTGGTCTAGTAACCCGCACACCCCTCCAAGTTTGCTCAGTAGCTCAGCTGGTAGAGCAGTGATCTAGTAACCCACACACCCCTCCCAGCTGACTCAGTAGCTCAGCTGGTAGAGTGGTGGTCTAGAAACCCACACACCCCTCCCAGTTTGCTCAGTAGCTCAGCTGGTAGAGTAACTGACAGTCTAGTAACCCAAGGATTGTGGATTCAAATTCCACCTGATTCAGTGACTTTTTCAATGACTCAAAAGGAAGTGTTGCTTTCACTTTATGTATCTGAGTAGCTTAAGGATGATTGAAATATCTACTTCCTCAGATAGATTTTACATGTGCATGAAATACAAGCTAGCATTACCTCTACTTTTAGCCATATGGCACATAAAGCATCCTCGTCATTGCTTTTGCGAACAAACATTTTGTAAGATATTTACCTACACTTCAGAGTTCTCCCCCCAACGCGGTACAGCTGTACTGAACAAATCTGCTCTTACTCCTGCACTACTTTGCTCTTTTCTTCCCAAATATAAAAAAGATAGAAATTAAGAGGTTTTGTTAAATGTTATCAAGAAACAAGCTCGAAACAATTTGTTTTAATATACTTTGACTGGTCGCCGTTTTGCTCAACTCTATCTCTACTCTGACGAAGGACTACAGTCCGAAACGTCAGTTTTCTTTTACAGTTCACGGTGTTCAGTTTAAAAAAATCATCAAACTGTTTCTATCCCTAGTAACGTTATTCAATAGAGTACTAAAGTGTGACATAAAAATTTGATTTGTGAAATTTCTAATTTGGTTGTAATATTCAGAAAGAAGAAGATGAGACATGCCTCCATGCCAAAGTTTAGCATTTTGCCATCAATCAGTGATGAGATATTGCCGCAGTTATGCTCTGATGACCCCATACAAATCCTTCTAAAAATGGTTTCGTTCATAATGTTATTGTAAATCAAATTTTTTGTGACGTCACACTTTAGTACTCTATTAAGTCACTAAAAGGGACAATATATATTCAATACAACAAAACTAGCTTATTTCTTAAGTAATTAATTTAGCCAACAATTTGTTACTTTGTAACATACTGGACCAGCTTTGACAGGTATGCTTTTTTAATGAGGTTTTATTTAATACTTGAATTTGCATTGTTAGTTTTATTTGTTTGTTAACCATCATTTTCTTTTTTTGAATTAATTTTCTGACATTTTTAAATATCTTGAAACAATATCTTTAATCTGTATCGTACATTCGCAACACTATCTGTAATTTCAAATCTGAAACCCACCATGCACAGGGTACTGGCATAGTCCCCTACACCTGTATACCTTGCACATGGTCTTCTGAGGCTATCTGGCAAGATTAGTTACTTTTTACTATTTCCAGATTAGAGTGTATCTATCATTATAACTGTACTGTAATTTGGGTAAATTGCAATTTTGCTAAGATACAACTAAAACTTATCATATTGTTAGCACCACAACACTTGGTCAGAACCTTTACTCTTGCAGACAATTTGTGGGGTTTTTAATGAGTCCCCCAACAGAAATTCTTCCAAACTGCTTATAATTATGTAGAAAGTATTGAGTTCAGCTGGGAGAATTATTTCAACATGTCATTTGTCATGTTTGGGGCTTAATGTGTTAACTAAAGGCAAATACATAAAAAACAAAATATAAGGCAACTGCTTTAACCTTTTGAGACATTTGTGTTGAACCATAAGACGACGAAAAATGTGAAGAGGGTGACTGTGGTGTACCGAAAGGTTGAGGTGAACAGGCTGTTGCAGTCCCAGGAATGGAAACAGGTGGTGTTACCATGGGTACAACCGACAATGCTGAAAACGAATCTCCTAATGTTGACGAGGGCGAGTGTGATACATTATTTAGTTCTTTTTCCAATTCAGAAACATCGAAATCATCCACATTCACATCATCTAAAGCATTTTCTACAACTGATTCAACCATGTCAGCAGCAGGATAAAAAGGTATTGCATTTGCTGATACAGATGAAGGAGTCACTGGTGCTGAGCTTGATGATGATGACTGTCTTGATAATACACTCTGAAAAAAAAAAAACCAAGATGTTCATCAAGAACAAAAATAAACTTTAAATGATAAACATCCATTCTTTCTGGTAAAAAGACTAAAGCACATCTATGAAGGGGGGGGGGGGGGGTGGGATTGGGGATTTTTTACCGTCCACCCCCAAGAGCAATACCAAAGGCCAGCCAGCCAGTCTGCCTTGGCTGATTCACTGCCACATAAAAGGCACTAAAAGAAACATTTGAATTTTTCATGTTCACCATTTTACTTTTTTCTCAAAATAGCATGGCTCCAACTATTTATGGGTATGAGAGCCATAGTATCATCTGGATAGATAATTGCTAATGGCCTTTTAGTTACCCACTGGGTCCTCAAAGTGTGTGAGAAGGTGAGTGTGGGTGATCATATGCCTCTCAGAGATAAGCCTTTGATGTTTCAACACTTTACACCTTCTAAGAATCTACAGGAACAAACACTTTCCAATCCAGGGGTATTTGATAAAAATATACACATTTACACACAATAACTGTAAACAAAAAAAATGAACTGTTAAATACACACCTGTTTCCTTCTGGCTTTTTCTGCATCATCTAAACTAGGGTCATTTTCAATTGCCAAAATTTGTTTCCTAATAAAAGCCTGACAGAAATGGAATAAAATGTGTTAGCTTTAAAAAAACATGTAAACCATCACAAAGCAAGGTGTTTGAAGGTTTTGAATTGAGGTGAGCAAATCTAGGTCTTGAAAGATCTTGATTTATTCTAACAATAACTCTGAATTATGTATAACTCATCATAATGCACCGTGATATTATTTGAGGCACCTCATAACAAATCGAAGACCTAATTTAGCCACGATAAGAGATCATAAAAATTTTTTGGGAATCTCATAACAAAACATGCACCCTATTTAGCTGTGATTACAGATTATATCATATGTTACTATGTTGAAATGGATTGGTCTTGAAAAAACAGTATAGGAAAAAGTTTTTCAATAATTATTGAAAGTACTTTAACTTTGTTTTTAAAACCCTGTAGGTATTCTTCACCACTTACTAATCATGCAGTCCAAACTGAAAGGCTGGAAATGCTTTAATTACAAAAACACAACAGTGACACAATAAACAAGAATTCAACATCAATCTATCTTGCCTTGTCTTTACCTCAACTAGTGTTTGGCAACACTAATACACATAATATTAATAATCTCTGAACAAACCAATTAAACCATATGGTAAAAACATTATGACGACAAAAAAACTATGTTAAAATCTGTTCCTTAGATTTTAACAACTTGTATGTCATCAACAGTAATTTGAAAGCAATCAAATAATAACCAATGGCTTAACATGCCTGATGATCCTCTTCTCTACTGCTACTTCGCTCTGATCGTTCTGACCCAGGAGCTTTTGAATAAGAACCTTGGCTATGTGTAGAAGTTTCAGATGAGACGGACATTGATCTATTGGGCTTGGTGACTGGAGGCAGTGACGGTAAGGAGCTAGTGGTGTTAGTAGTTAAATCCATTGTACTCAGAGGGGTAAGAAGTGATGCTGAAGCCTGTTTACAATAACAATAACATCACATCAAAATTATAATAGTTAGAAAATAGGTAGGGAGGAGTGAGAGAGGTTAGTATGCTCTAAAGAAATATGATTAATCAGGCACTCTTTCAACAAGAAGCAAGAATGCAAGTCATCCTGCTCTAAGCATTTTTTACCATTATTGTTACAAGTTAATAAAAATCCTTGTTGAACCCTTAAACACTAAAGCAATTTTTTAAAAAATCCTGTCCTCTTCCAATCTTCCCTCAAAATAGTCAAAACATTTTAAGAACTACACATAATCAAACTTCTTTATCATACAAGAAATTCTACCAAGCTTCTATTTTTGATAGCTCTGTGCTGTCCTTGGAAAAGCAGTGGTTAGTCAGAAAGAAACACAACATGAACACCTAAATTTACATCTTAGTCTGACTTCTAGATTCTTAAACCTAACACAAAAAACAAATTGTGAGATTTATTACCAGATTAAAATCATCCATTCCAAGTGCTACAGTAGTTGACATTTCTTCTGTAAAAGGAAAGATGAATTTTTAGACCATCACAAAAACATAACTCTGTATTATTTGCTGACAGAATGGCAAAATACTGTTGGTTATCAACACATTACATGTTTTTTTATTAGTAAGAGGAATTTTCTGATCATCCTAAACAATGAAATTTTTACATCACTGTTCAAAGATTTGAAGCTGATTTTTCTTAACAGCCACTCAGGCAATAACAATGACAATAATAATTTATTTGGTACAGTGATACAATTAATACAATAAAACAAACGAAGTGGTTTTAATTGCATTGCATGGCAATTAAAGCTACCATACTTTACCAAATGTGGGCCACCTACAATGCTTTGCAGGTATTTCTATTTTTAATAAATCATCCCATTATTATTATTATTACTGTTATTATTATTATTATTATTATTACTACTATTATTATTATTATTATTATTAATAATAATATTATTAGTATTATTATTATTTAATCTCATGCTCTACCATAAAACCTACTCCCAGAAATCTAGCAAGAAAACAGGCTGTCCATGATGGGATAAAGTTTGCAAATAATGAATACAATGCATTGTGCAAACATCTTTAGTTAGCATGATCCCCAATTGCAATTAGCTAACCATTTCTTCATAAAGTATCAAATGAAGATGTTGTTTTTTTTTCTTTTACCTCTTGCTTGAACTGCAAAATAGAGGAATGCCATTTGATGGCATGAATTATTTGCAAGAGATAAGTCTTCTAATGAATCAATTCTGTCTCTAATTATAATAAACATAAAACTTTATAAAATCTATGACATTTGAATGCAAAGTTGAAAATTCCTCACACAAATAACTCAAAACAGAAGATGGGATGCTATGCATAAATTACTAAAAAAGTTGTGACATGAGGCATAACATCATGTTACTATAAACATTTGTTTGACAGCTCCTGCTATCAAGCCACTACTTCAAGTTTAGTGCTCAAAACACTTCTTTTGCTGTATCTCAAAAATAAAATAAAAGGTTTTATCTGGAGCTTTAGAATTATAAAACTTTAACTCTTCTATTTGAAGAAAAAATTCTTTAGAAAATGATAATTTCTTGCAGTATTTTGTCCTGTACATTTTTTAAGTGGATAAAAAGTCATTGACTCTTCCTGAACGGGACACTAGTTAAAACTACCGTACTTCATTGCTGGTTTGCCTCCAACTGTACCAACTTTTCATGATGTTCCTGGCCTTGAAAATGAAATTCTAAACTTTTACAACTTTCCAGATTATATAATAAATAAAGAATATAATCAGTTGCTTACGCTCTACATGGGCAAAAGCACAGAAAGGTCCTCTAGGGCAGTGACCAGTCTGCTGCATATCATTGCACTTTGTTGACTTGTAAATCTGCCAAAACAAAATATTAAATGACAAGATTATTATCATTACCCTGCAGCTTAATTATCTGACCATATCAACATACAGAACTCTCTATGAATTACAATTTTCACATTTTTTTATTGAATAAATCTAGGAAAATTCATAAAATTAATAAACTTTAGTTCATTAACTTTTCTAAATACATTACAAAATACACTGACAATAACTTTTTAAAATAACATTTGGGCAAATAAAAACATTTCCCTCTTAAAATGAATTATTTTGGGGATAAAAGCAGCTGCTTGCTATTTTCTTTTAGACTTAAAACTAATTTTTATCTTTACTAAAAATACCAAAAAATAACATCTTAATATTATGCCAAAACCAAAACCATATAAATTTTTGAGCAGCACAAGGCAAGTTAATCACTGGTATCTAGCTGAAAGTGTTCTAATTGACATATTTATTGACTATTAATTGCCTTTTTATGGCTATCTGTTGGGCAATTGCCAACATAAATTGTAAAACATAATTAAGATGAAAATTCAAGGGATGGCAGCTCATCCCATTGGTGGCCAGCCAGGGGTTTGGGGTATCTGGAGCTACAGGTTTCAATTCAGGTTTATGGTATTTTTAGGACAAAATTTGGGTTAAAGTATCTTGTGTTTCCTTAAGTTTTGATATTTTAGGTATCACATATCTTATGGGGAAAATATTGGGTATATTGGTATCCCACTACCTCCATCAGGCCGGGCATTAAAGCAATAGCGAGGGGCATTCATGGCAACTGCTGTGTGGCCATTGTAAATTTCAAGCCCTGCTTTTGGCTGGTCATGGATTCTGGGCAAATTAACAGTGTGAAATCGCAAAAATACCTCTGGGTGAAATTGCTGCTCTGTTCTTGTATGACAATATGGACAATTGTCACCATTTTCACAGTTTGAAGGTTCACCCCACTCATCTCCATGCTTTACACTTGGACATGGTGTAGATCTTAAACAACAAAATTTCACATATTACTGATATGATGTAGAGAAGATCTATATGAATAACAAATAGAATTCCTTTGCTTACATAAAAAATGACTTCACTGGGTGTGAAATTAATGTCGATTAGCCAGCTCTGGGCCAGTAGAAATGTCTCAAAAACACATTTAGCTGACTCATTTGGGCCGGTTAAAATTTTATTTGAATGTTTAGCACTTCATAAGTTGTTTAACATTAAATCTTTTTCCTCCGACATTTTGATTCTCAATCCCTGCACATGGAAATATCAATGATCAATTTTCATACATTTCAGCTTAGTTTGTTTGGGAATGCTTGAAATATGATCCCAAGCAAATAATGAAACTGTAGTTCTCACTGACACTATTGCTGCAAAATAACTTTACACTTCTGACGCAATGTGACTGCACATGTGCAGCCATTGTTCTGTCCACAGCAGAAACAGTGTTTACAACAACACAGAAAAGTTTCTCATCTGCCAACCCAAAAGGTCAAGCAGTCTCCAAACTGTGGAATACATGCCCACAACTTCTACAGAAATTAATGCTGCAAAAAGTCAAAGTAACGTTCATTCATCAAAAAAACAGAAGGTGAATGAAAACACCAAGAATCTTGTTTGGCTGGCTAAAAATAATTTTGGGCCAGTTAAACTGTTTTCACTGGGCTGGCTGAAAAGTTTCTTTATTTTGCACCTTGCTTCTATGGTATGGCTCATAATAGATTTTACTTTACAAACGTTTTTGATGTTTTACAAAGTGCTGATTCTTTTCCTCAACATCGTTTTTTTCCAAAGTTGTTTTTTCCCTTGCCTTTCTCACAAAAAAATGTTACACAGCTGATAGTTATTTTGATGCTTGATACTGTGTAGGTGCTGCACATAATCAAGAGAAATGTGGTCAAATGTCTGCATCTACACTTAAAACACTGTGCCACAATTCCCAGTCTTATTCATTACTAACTGGATTGCTCAAAATGAAGACAAAGACAGCAGGATCTTAGAAAACATTTTTCAATGGACAAAGTGTTGCATATTTACAGTTTTAAGAAAGTTTGACCATTAGTTGTTTCCGTTTATGGTTCACACTGCATGTATGCAACTTTGCACTCAGCAGTCCTAATCTCTTTTGATTTTTTTTTGTAAAGCTTCAATAGTTAACTGTTTCAATGACACAATACCATTGATAAATCAGATACATCTGAATCAAGTCTGCCATACTTTGTAAAAGGCCAACTGGTCAGCTTCCTGCCAGCTGGGAATTCTAATTGTTGGTGCTCCATAATAATAGTTCTTAAAGAAATAAGTTAAAACAAAGTTACTTTTATAACTCAAATGCATACAACATTAAATTAAGAACAATGATTGTCCTCTTTCAGGTATGTACAACAAAATTCAAACCTGTATCTATACTTTCTTGGACTTCGCCTACGATCCCTAGTGTTGTGATAGTGAGGGCAGGCATACCCTTGTCGACACAGTCTGGGAGGCCTTTTACACGGTTCAGTCTTGTAATTTGACAGAACAAACTTTGTATCTATAATATAAAAAACTTAAGTAATGAAAAACAAATCTCTGACTATAACATAATACAAGTTACTTGATACAATACTAATGCATTATTTTCTGTGCAAAAAGGCTGCCATAAAAACTTTTAGTTTGAATCTCAATGGAAAAACATGAATTTTTAATACTACAATAAATGAGCTGTTAAGCCATATAAGAATGTAATAATATAATGTCATTTCCACACTAAGAGTTAAAATGAAATATAAATTCACAGTGATGTTATATTAACTTTCTAGTATAGTCAACGAGTGTATTATCTTTTTCACCAGAACCAAAGCTCAGACGTCGACTGTCAAAAATCGCAACGTATGCGATAAATAAACAAATCGCGATATTTTAGCAGATTGTACAATACAAATGTTCATAATTATATTTGTACGGTGAAAGTTTTCTTAGCCTCACGGTTTATGAATATCATACTTACTAAAAGATCAAAGATTAATCGTTATTATCAGTTTAACTGCTAACGGACACTGTCTTCGTAAACGTTGGATTATAAATAATAAATCGAACGGGGAAGCAAATAGTTGTTAAACCCTTAAACCCAAACCCGCCTACAGATACAATTTTCCAAATTTTTCATCGACAAAAACTCTCCGTTTGCTTTGAACTAATACAACCAATGGATGTCTAAATCTTTATTTGATAACAAAATGATTTAGTCTTGATTATATTCGAGAGAACCGTAATGATCAGAATCAGTTCATTAGTAAAGTTTATCTCGATTCAGTTCTGGTTTTTAACATATTTTGTCGCAAACCGGGACATATGTAAAGAACAAATACAACAGCCAAGAACAAAAATTCATTGACAATCGTCAATTCTCCAAAGAAGCAATACAAATCCAATCCAAGTGTGTTTTTATCGCAGTGGAACCTTCGCAATTATAAAAAAAGTGTGTGCAAGCAATGACCACAAACCTTGCCAACGGGGATCTTCCAAAACAGCTTTATTTTCCGCTCCTTGTTGTCCAGCATCGGTTTCTTCTTTTTCCATCGCCTGAAGCTCCCTAACGTCGTATACTGGTTGTCTAAGATCGTGTGGTCCATGAGCGAAGGCACAGTGAGGACCATTTTTAACACAATAACCTCGCGAATCTGTCTCGTGAACACAAGTTGCAGTCTTGTAGTAGCGAAGATGATAGCGGCGTTCCACATCGCCAGCTACACGGTGTAAATATGGACAACTACAAATGAATGGAAATTTATCCATCAGAAAATTATCTGCAGAAAAAAATATAGCAGGATGTGCAAACCATATAATCTTCACATCCGATTTTACGATAAAATCAACTATGCAAGAAACAAAATTTACGGAAAGTTAGGACGTACTCGTCACCCGAAGGACAGATTCCTGTCGTTTCATCGTATTGAGTGCAGTAAACATCAGGGCTGTAATTAAATGTACCATCCCGTTTCTTCTTGGGTCTTCTCCTTCGCTGATTCATGAAGTGCCAGTGAAAGCAGGTGAAAGGTCTGTGTTGTGTACATTTATGTTGTAGAAACAGAGGACATTGCTCGACACGAAACTCCTTCAGGTACCTAAATTTGAAACGACCAAGAAAAAAATTAACAAATTGACATCCACCAAAAATTTAGCAGGATAAATTCTTCGTAAACCTACGTGTAGTGGAATGGTTTTTCCGGTTGCGTTTGGGAATATAGGGTTAATTTACTTTCCGGGGAAACTGTAGTGGTAGGAGAAGTCATTACTGCCTCCATGGTCGACATGTTGTTTTGGCTCCTACGCAAAAGCTAACGCGCGCGCAGCGGAACATAGACAAAGCATTGAATGATGGGATATGTCTACCCAGCCATTGGTCAAGATACATCACGTGATTTGTTGTGCCAGTCTGATTTCGTTTTCTCGTGTTTTTCCCAAATCAAAACATTTCAACTCTTCGCTGTATAAAACCTTTCAAGTGACGAAAAATAAAGGAATAAAGGCTGAAGAAAGGAACTATAAGAACATTAAGTTATCTGCTCGATGATAACCATTGAGATTTGAAGAGATTTGTTCCGGGATCTCCGGTGCACCGAAAATATGGTTTTTAAAAAGGTTGTCAAGCTATCAAAATCCGTGACACTTCCGTTACAATAAAACCAAGGAGGGAGGACTGAGGCTTCAATTGTCGGTTTTCCCTGAGGCATATTCGTAAAATTTTGTTTAAATTTAGCCATTATCGTTTTGAATTACAAATTTTTGCTGGAAATGAAAATATGAAAATCGGACTTTACCGAATTCGGATAATAAAATGGGTTAATAAAATTTCTAGTGTAAGTAGTGGTTAGATACTGGGCAAAATTTACTTACTTATGCATACCAATATCGAATACTTGAAATATTGTACGCTTATATTTACGGTACGTGACAAAGAAATTGTTAGGTACTGAGGGATACAAATATCAGTTTATCTTAATTTATACTGAAGAACAAGTGGCCCTCACTGATCAACAACCAACTACTCGTGTGGCGATTTTGCTAATTAAATGTTGTACGCGATTTTATTATAAGAACAACTTTATAAGGACAACGAGGCTCAAATTTGTCAAAATTTAAGAACAATTTAAGAACAAGCTCAGGCTGAGGCTTGATAACTAGGAAAA
>JAODFW020782457.1:0-11441 GCA_027575235.2 Palythoa mutuki
TTGCACTGTTTACGCGGGCATTTAAAAGTACCTGGTTCGCTAGTAGGTCGCAAAGCACTTCTGACAAGAAGATTCTGACAAGAAGATTCTGCAAATTTTTGTCACGTTTGAACGAAACTAGTGGAAGTTAAAACTTGTGTACTTTTCCAAGTTAGCATAAACAGCTTCTTTCATAAATGCTAATTAGCACAAATGTTGGCTATTCTGGTTCTTCTGAAGAAAAGCAATTAGATTGTAGTTAATTAATAGAATAGTTAATAGAGTATAGTGGTATTCAGCCTATTTCCTATATAAAATATCCATACTAAATAAGCATTAATGTAAAAATTACTATAACTAGACGCTCTAACAGCGTGTAGTCGGGCTACAATACAAGGTCAACAGAATGAATAATGGAAGGGTTAATAGTTGCAGGAGAAATTAAAACACCAAATTTGATAGACATGTTGGTTTTTGCATATGCATCATCGGAGTATGACTGTAATTTAAATATTTATTGTTGAACATGTGACTTTTGGGCCTCCTGTGCATTTTTCGGGAAAATTCGCGAGGTCTTACACTAAGTTATTGACCAAACGCGATGTGCAGATAGATAGATTGGCAAAGTAATATATCAAAAACGAGTGAGAGTGTTTCATCACCCGTTCCAAGCACTGGTAAAATAATGAAGTACCGAGGGGCGGAGCCCTGAGGGCTTTATTGTCCTCGACGTGTTTGGATTAGGTGATGAAACACGAAGCACGAGTTTTTGGTATAGCTTCTAAAACGAATGGCCGACTATTATCATTTATTATTGTTGCTGTTGCGTTACGTTAATTAAAAAATAGCTACAGATTGTGATAAAAACAGTGGGCTAACTAAACAATCGTTTTAGAATGTGATAAAAACAGTTTGTTAATTAAACAATAGTTTTCGAAAGTGTAATTTGGGAGTTATCCAACTTTATTTAGTGTTTATGATATTCAGTTTTTTGCGAGACATAGATGAGTCAAGTTCAAGGTTTCGAACGCCCAAAACATTTGACGAAGAAAATGAGTTTGTTATTAATTCTGTTCCGAAATCTACGGTCTACAAAAGCGAATGGGCGTTACAGACTTTTCGAGAATGGCAAAACGAAACAGCGCTCAAGATTTGCACAATTGAACCCAGGGGACTGTTCAAAGGTGAAGACATTGGTACAGATTTGCAAGAACTGACTGAAAGTATTGAAAACATGAATGCCAAAAGCCTAAACTATTGGCCATCCAAGTTCGTGCAGGAGTTTGCAAATATAACGGGTGGACGATATTCCTCTCGGACGCCTTACAGTATTGTCTGCGGCTTGAGCGTTTCTTGGTTGAGAAAAATGGCGAGGCGCCTTAAATCCATTGGCTGAGAGCAACAAAAGGTATTTTGCATAATTTTTAAACATTTTATATGTTCTTTGCATTTGAACTTTGAAGTTGTTATAAATTCTACGAACTAAGATAATATGTAATTTATTCAACTACTGAATACTGTGTTACATTCTTTAAAGAAAATAAATATTTGTTGCTTGCGTGAGCCGTATATAGTTAGAATTAATTTATTCATGTCACAATATTGATCCAGAGTCCGTAGACATTTGATTTAGATTTTCATATAGTTTTTCATTGGGTATCCAAACGCCTCCACGTGATGTGGTATACAACCGTGGATTGGTGGGCTGGAGTTTATGAATTATTAATTAGTTTGAGAAAGTATTGTTAAAATGTTGTAGATATATAGGTCATATTATCTTTATATTTAATTTTGTATTTTTTCAATGTTTTACTTTTGTAAATAGTTTTCAATCATCATATTTTTATATCATATTTTAATAATTACGCTAGCAATGTTTTTAGTGAATAAATAAAATCCTATAAACCTGTAAATTGTAAGTACTGCATTGAGTGGACCCCTTCCTCCTTCAAAGGCCCATCGTGCTCCCTATACCTTGGTGTGATACTCACCCGTTCTTCGCCTTGTAACATCAGTTTGTCTTCACGTAGGGACACTCTTTGCTTTCCTAAACTCTGTATACTTTCTTCTCGTTGATTGTGAAGCTGCTCAACAAAACCGCAATATCATTTAGGTTAGCAGAAACGGATTAATATTGATAGCAATACTATACACTGCTGAAGCAGCGGAACCGCGAGGTCCTTGGGGTCCTCTCCCTCTGAATGAATTGTGTGATGAGTGCGATTTTTGTTGCTTGACATTACAGGTTTCATTTTCTTTTCAAAAGGTACATCATTAAGTTCTAAAAATAATGTTACGTGGTTCAAATACATTTTAGTGATCGGTTGCTTTTTTTTTACAAATGATTAAATGATTAAGGAACAGGGCCGTAGGAAGAGAAAGGGGTGAGGGTCTGGGTAGGTCCGAGCCCACCAAATTTTCACCACGTATAATCAAACAAATGCTGGATGAACTTTCATGTAACTCTCAACTACAATGGAACAAATTCGATATATCGTAAAATTTCAACTTGGAGATGTATTTTGTTTTATTCCCCTAAATCTCGGACCCACGTTTAATTTCTAAAAATTGAAATTAGTCTATCATTCATCCATAATCTACGAAACATTCATTCTCTGCCTCCTTCCCCCGATTAAAAAGGGTGAGTATCACCAACAAATAATTCCTCTTTTGAAGCCCTCTGTGTGATAGCCTACTAAAAGGTGAATCAGAATCAAAACGCTAAACTCCGGTTTGCGGTAATTTCTTAGCATTTTATAACAAGAATTTATTACCCTTTTATATTTAACCAATTAGGGGGTAAATAATATAACAGGGGAGACAGGTTGGCGTAGCGGCCAACACTCACGCTTTACACCTCTATGATTGGGGATGAAATCCTGGTCCCGATTCCTCAAAACCCGATTTGTGCTAACCCAGGGTTAGTTTTTAACCCATGCTCCTGTTCCCTACATTCTATAGCTTGGTTTGGGCTGGAATTTTTTGCAATGACATGTTTGTTTTATTGGTAATCTGAATAGTGTTTTGTAAACTTCACAAAGCTTTACTTACCAAAAAAAACTATCTGAATTTTGTCTTAACCCAGAGTTAGGCTAAACGCATTTTGAGGAACCGGGCCCTGGGCTCCGCACGTTAGCTGAGATTTGTCGATCTCTATCTGACTTCGAGGGGTTTTCCCCGGGAATTCCTCCCTCCTTTACGTTGTGCTCCGAGATCACACACATGGTCTGCATTCCGGCTGCCAAGAGGCGCCTAGGTATAATTTCACTCCGACCTCAAAGAGCTGCGATGCTTCTGTACTTTAAGACGGTGGTGAGCGCAAGTTTTTCTTTCTTTCAAAACAATCAGAAATACCAGCCTTACTCTATACGAGTCAGTAACCCACGAAGCCGAGGAATATACTCTTAGTCCATTCGTGTTGGCGATCAAATTGCTAAATATTGCGGTTCTGACGCTAAATATCTTATGGGTAAGCGGTATGTATACGAAATCCAAATTCGAGCCCACTAACTCTACAACTTTTATAATGATTCCAATTATAGATCCATGTCATATTAATCGGTTTTGACAATCACCTCGAACATTACTAATGTCCTGACAACTGTATTTCCTAAACCAAATTACCTAAAACATGACCAAGCTCAAAGATGATTTGTAAAGTTAAACGGCGTATAGTTCGTACCTTGGCTAGCTCAGCTTGTTCTCTTAACAGTTTTTGTTCAAGCTCCTTTTCCTTCCTCAAACACTGCACCGATGCATCCTATGCGAAATTGAAACATGTAACACTCAAGTATACTGTGTAATTAAATCAAAAATTATGAATACATCTAACACCCTTCGTATTAAAACAAACCACGAGATCTATAAAATGATTTTAGGTTTCCTTCTCTGAAGATGAACAAAAGTCAAGTTTTTGACCAACTGGACGAAAGAAAGTAACATCTGTAAAAAATTGGAAGGATATCCAAACGAGAGGATCGAAAAAAAATTCTAACAACTGCTTAGTTTTTGATGTTTAACAGTACCTTCAGTTTCCTTGCGTTTTCCCGCCGCATGGCATCTAAATCGGCGTCCAACCGCTGGACAACTTGTTCTTGTTTGCGTCTCTGCATTTCAGCTGCGCGTACTCGGTTGTATAATGCATGCTCATTCTCCTCCAGCTTGGACACTATTTTCTGAAAAAGGGTCAAAGAAAGTATGAATCTTGATACATCTAGGTGAAACATACAGTTGCTTAAAAAATAAAAGTTAATGGACAAATGTTGTAATGAGACAATCGTTCTTTAGTCAAGCGATTATACCTTATGGAACGATTGCGATAGGCGAGGAGAACGGCATCGCTAGGAGACTGGAGCGAGGCATAGCTTTTCCCGTCAGCGCGAAATGCTTTTTTTTATTTTGCCTTTCGTGATGTAAAAAAAAAACAGCTATGATGAGATACGGAGAGGCCATTCTTATGGTTCAGGTGCGTAAGATTTTAAGTTGTAAACAGACTGCGCAGCTTTACAACGACGAATTAAGAAAACACCAAACCCGACGTCCACGCTAGGGCCCAAACACAGGCTATAAAATTTGCACATGCGCATTAAGGACTAGAAGTAAAAAATAAAGCCGCTACACTTGCCGTTTTATCAAGCTGATGGGTCTGAATAAGAGTAAAAAGCTGAGCACGGTTCTGCTGTGCCTTCATGATTAACGGTTCTGCTGTGCCTTCATGATTAAACACGTGATCGTATGCGTACTAAACAGCTTTCCATCAAATCTGGGAGCAGTGAATTTCTTGTGATTTGCAGTTTTTACACACCACATAGAGATGTCGTACAGCCAGGGTTGACAATCTCTCGGTACCAACCCACTGACAATATCAATAGCATGTTACAAGATCTGAATTTGCAGTCCTTAGAGAAAAAAACGACAGAGCTACTACAAATTGTGTAGCAATTAACACTTGAAGTTATCTGCAAAAACCAACAAGGAAGACTAGGCACCCCTAGGCCCGCAGCTCTAATTTGATACTTGGCAAAGCTGAATCACAGACGCTGTCATTTTCCCAAAGTACTAAATAGGGCTGGAACTCACTACCAGAACATGTCTTCGACCAGGCCTAACAAAAGCCAGACGTATTCCGCAATCTAACTCAATCAATATATTTCCTTAGCTCAATCCATTTGCAAGCCTAAGTGGCCCATTGGAACCGATGCTTATCTCCGGTTTCTGTAGTGTTAAGCGGATGAAAGTCACCGACTCCCCCTAAACGGGTCACCAATCCGTCTTAGGTAGCTCCCAGTAGAAACTGGTACTCAATTTATTGACCTCGGGAGGATGGAAAGCTGGGGCAACTTTGGCGAAAAAAGATCACAGATGTTCAACACTCGACTGAACCTGAATTTGAATCCGGGACCTTGTGGTTAGAAGGTAGAGATCTTACCACTGCGCCAACCACCCACCGTAATATAAAATTACTTAGCTGATAAATAATTATTCAATGAGGGGCTGTCGTACTGCAAACTAGTAATAAATAACAGTAAGATATATCATTCTGTTTAAAGTAAATCCACAAAACATGCAGCTATTAAATCTGACCTACCTGTAGATGTCTTATGCTGTCTTCATGGCTTCGACGAGTTAATTCATTGTGTTTCTCAATATGGCGCTTCTTCCACTGTAGAAGCTGATTAGCATTATAATGTTTCTTATCATCGACTGCCTGTGCTATCAGGGTATGTTTTCGTGCCTGGGCAAACTGAGGTTCAAAAAAAAGACTTTTTTTTATTCAATTATCTTTGTATGGACTTCGAGTTCAATTTGGAAATAATCCTGCACTAGTGCAAAGTGTCAAAATTGCATGAGCACGTGGAGTGAAAATTATTTCCAAAAAGAAGAAAAGTCGTGTGATTACTTCTTAATAACAAAACAGAATTACAGAGAAAATTCTGCTTTAGATGCAGGCAATTTTGCATCTTTCATCTTCAAGTATCACGCCATCAAAACAAAAGAAGTGATTGGTTATTACCAAACTCTGTTGTTTATAAACCAATCATAAGGGCTAAGCACTGAATTAACTACTAAATTTTGCACTATATTAACTCTTTTTTGCACTGTGTTTCTGGTGTTTACAAACACCAGCACTCCTCTCAGTCGATAAGAATCGAGTAATTCTGGTATGTATATTATTAGATGGTAAACAATGCAGATTTAAAGAGTAGACATAAACCTACAGCACACGAAGGTGTAAAGTCATTCATTTTCCAAGACCCCAAGTTAAGTCTCGGGAAGCAAACTTTTAGATAATCTGGAGTGGTTTTATTTAGTTTGTTACCAGAAAGCGTAAACGCGTAGTTTCTTTGAAGGTCTTTGCGCAGCATGTAATAAAACATGATTTTTTTTATAAGTATACAGTTTTGGTATATTCAACTCTTTAAAAAAATTATATTATATATATACTTTTACTGATTTAAACAAGTTTTTAGTTTTTAAGTATTTTTTTAAATGAAAAGTGAAAATCAGAAATATTGTAATACTGACAACCAAAGCATTCCCGATAAAGAGGCATTCTCGCCGACTTATTTACCGGATTGAATAGGTTGATCAACGATGATTGTATATCCAACCAAATCAGACCAATCGTCCACCAAAACATAACATATTGCTAAATTACTCGCCATATCAAATTTGCGATGGTAAAGATAATAGACCATTTCACAGTTCCTAAAATGTAACCAAGCCTCTACAAGAAACCGAGACGAAGATTGACCTCGCACAGTTAACGTTAGAGAAGTGGAATGCTAATAAGTTAATAATAAGATAATTATTTCCACTTCTCTAACTGTGTCAGGTCAACCTTCGCCTCGGTTTCATGTAGAGGCTTGGTTACCTTTCAGGAACTGTGAAATGGTCTATTGGCCTAATCTCTCAGTCAGTAACTTACGTATCCATTCGTTTCTTGATTATGGTATAGGAGAAGTTGAGGAGCTTACAAGAGGAACACAGAGCGGAGCTAGAAACTATTCAGCGGCAACTCACAGAAACAGAGAATCAACTGTTCAAGCTACAACAGGAGCAAATACAACAGCAACAGCAGTCAAACCAACCGCAGGGTACTCGCTCCCCACCATCAAGACTGCAGCTCAACTTGCATGATCATCATCAGCTCGTACGTACTGAAGAAAGGCAGTCAGGGGAGGTAGGAATAGTTCTATTGTCATTATCATCATCACCACAATTGCAGTCATCATTGCAACTATCATCATCAAAATCATTACTATTATCATCATCAAAATCATCACATTATCATAATCGGCATCATCATCAACATCATCACCACAATGATTATCGTTGTCATCATTATCACAGTTATCATAAATGTCATTATTACAATCATTATCATCATTATCACTTCATATCATCTTCAATATTTTTATGCTCCATCAATTTTGTGCCAGTGGGTAGGGGAGTCGGGAATTGTTATTTTCCTGAAATCTTTTGTCAAAATCATTTTTGTGGAGCAAATAATGCAAAATTTAGGACTGACCAACACCTGTTCCGTGTCCAAATCCACTCCTTCGGGAAAACTTGGTGTGTCAAATTGGCCCTTTATGCCCTTCCCACGGACATAACAACAAGTGAATTATTGATGATACATTATTATTATCATCATTAATAACTTTGTAGATACAGGGCGTCAAATGGGCTTGAAAACGGTTTCAGTAAATGTAGTCCTACTTTTATTATTAACCGCCAGTATCACTTCAGGTATGACAGATCGTTTCATTCTTTAGTGGAGGGTTATGGAGCACTCATTATTTTAGTTTTACTCAATTCTTTAACCATTTAAGCCCCAAGCATGACAAATGACGTGTTTGTAAATTGTCTCAAATGAGCTCCATACTTTTTGTATAAGCAGTTTGGGAGAATTTGTATTTTCAACTTCCACGCTTATTCCACTTGACCAATTCCTTATTTCTTTTTAACAGTTATATTATTTTGAGTTATGTAAGGAGAAGCTAGCTAAATCCTTTTACAAGCCAAGTGACCCATTGGAGCCGATGCTTATCTCTGGTTTCTCTAGTGTTGAGTGGATGAGAGTCATTGACTCCCCCTGGATGGGACACCAACCCGTCGCAGGTTAGCCTCCAGCAGAAGCTGGTACTCATTTTACCGACCTCAGGACGATGGAAAGCTGAGTTAACTTTGGTGGAAAAGAAGGTCACACAAATGTTCAACACTCGGCTGAGCCGGGGCTTGAACCTGGGACTTTGTGGTTAGAAGGCAGAGATCTTACCACTGCAGCAACCACGCTGCCATCAACGAGAAGAAAATATATTAACGAGAAGTAAGATGTTGATAAATTGCTGAAAGGTTTAAAGAATGCCATGCCAAAGCATTGGAATGATTTATTTTGAACCCATTGCACCAACAACATGGGCTATCTGAAATAATTTCGTTCTCTACAAAATCACCCGCTATATTGGACCTGGCGTGGTCATCACAAATTCTTTAAAGGCCGCTAATGTAAAAATGATATTATGTTTTAGGGAATGGACCAAAGTGAATTAGCGGAGACTGATGCACTGTCAAAGGTTGGTACGACTTGATGAAAATCCTGTTATGTTATCTAAAATCTATTTTTTGCTGTGAAAGAAATAGTTTGACGTTTCAAGCTTTTTTTAATCAGAAGAAAAAAGCTTCTAAGTCCCTAAATGGGAATCGAACCCATTACCCTCTGATTACCGGTCAGACACTTTACCCACCCAGCTACCCATCAACGTATGGATATATTTTAAAAGCCTGCCATGTAGCAAGACATATACCCGATGTTCCATCTACAGGAAATGAGGTACTGAAAAAAAATTACTAAACCCGATTATTAACAGCCTTGAACAGCTGGGTATATCTTATTTGACCGCTGCAATTCACTCGTACAGTTCAAAAAATGGTTCTAGTTGTTGAGAAATTAATCAACTTTAAGATAAGTGTCAATTTAGTTGAAAATCCATATCCTGCACATGCATGTTTGTGATAGCCTGCAGACTAAGAGCAGTTACTATGGCCACATAGGTAGTTGGCATTACCCCTTAAATAGAGACCCCCAGTGTCAAGACGTATTCACCATTCTTTGTCAACAATATTTATTGATTAAAAGGTTGATCAATTGGTTTCCATATAATCTTCTAGATCGCCCCAATCGTCTCAAATTGTTTTAAGGCAATCGTGAAAAAATGCAATTGCCAACAGTTTAGTTTAGTTCATTTCAGTTCACCTGACTTCACTTTATTTCCATAATTCACAATGCATTCACTGCCGCAGGTACTATAGCTATTTAAAGCAGGAATTGCTTGCCTTTTTGGAACGATTAGGGTAACTAGCACAGTTAGGACAACTGGGATGATTGGGGCAACTGGGACGATTGGGGCAACCAGTATGGTTGAGGTGACCGGGATATTTGGGGCAACCAGCTCAGTTGGCACAACTAGGATAATTGGGGTGACCGGGACGATTGGGGCAACCAGGACAATTGGGGCAACCAGGATGGTTGGGGCAACTTGAATGATTGGGGCAACTGGGATGATTGGAGCGACAGGGACCGACAATTGGGGTAACCAGAACGGTTGGGGCAACTGGGATGATTGGGGTGACCAGGACAATTGGGGCAACCAGGACGTTTGGGGCAACTTGGACGATTGGGGCAACTGGGATGATTGGGGTAATCAGGATGGTTGGGGTGACCGGGACGATTGGGGTAGCCAGGATGGTTGGGGCAACTGGGATGATTGGGGCAAATAGGATGATTGGGGCGACCAGGATGATTGGGGCAACCAGAACGATTAGGGCAACTGGGATGATTGGGGCAAGTGGGATGATTTGAGCAACTGGGACGGTTGGGGCAACCAGGACAATCTGGATGATTATATGTAAACCAGACTAAACTCTCTTGCATTATAGGTACTTATAACAAACATTTTTCCTGTAGGGTTCTGCACCAACCACGCCAGTCACTCCTTCAATTGCAAACACGCTTGAAAAGATTCTTTCTCCAACCTTAGCGACAGTTCCACCAGAAGAGGGTGAGTTGTGGGGTAAAAGTTGATTAAATGTTCTCAGAATCTTCTCTGTCATGTTTTTAGGAAAAGTAAAAAAGCTCACAATTTTGTAGACTGGATCTTCAGGATACACACGTCATGGAATTTAGAAAGTACAGTTGCAGGGGTGGAAAGTCATGGATTTGGGAAATGGCCAGGTTCATGAAACAGTCATCGCAGTTTAGTTTTTTTAGGAATTCATCCTCAACATTGATCTAATTTGTGGCTTCTTCAAGACATGCATTTTGTTGTAGCTTATGCAAAGGAAGTGTTTGGAAAGTTTTCAACCATTTTGGGTCATGAAAAATCTAATTGGACCATATAAATATAATAATCAGCATTGCAAATAGTCCTCCTTGCAGTCAAGAACTGAGTTACGAGGATGCTGTTCACCAAAGACGAACCACAAACATTTTAAAGGCACACTCATCACACACACAAGGGTTACAGATACATACACAATTTGTAGCCTCTTTACGGCCCATATACAACCTCGAAGCACAGAACCACAACCAGATGGAATAAGCTGGGAGTTGATTTTGCCGAATAAAAGGAAAACCAGAGTTAACGGAGAAAAACCCTGGGAGTCAGATCGAGATTGACAAATCTCAGCTCAGATCTTCCTGGATCATAGAGGTGAAGCATAAGTGATAACCACTACGCCAGTCCGACTCCCTTAAGTCCTTAAAGAGCTGGATTGAATGGAATTGTTATCACGTTTCCTGTTACGTTATCTTGAAACTGAAATAAAAAACAGGCCATTTCCGAATTACGCTCCACTGCCAACAAACAAAGACATAAAGTCGAGGCCAAGTGCTCAAAAATACTTCAAATGTATGAAAAGTGAGCACTTAGCCTCGATTTGAAGGTTTTGTTTGTGAGCAGTGGAGCGTAATTCGGAAATGACCTATTTACACCCAATCATTTTATACACTTTCCAGCATTCCCGTCAGTGCGAACATCGCCCACACTGGAGGAGAGCCCCGTGGTACTGGCTTCTGATATGGCCATTGCCAACAAGAAGATTGACCATCTGAATGAAGTAAGTTGAATTGGAATTTGCCAAGATAATTCGCCACCCTGGAAACTACAAAAGTATTGCTTGTATCTTTAATTTCATTTAATATAATTGAATGTTTAATATTAATATATTATGTGTTTAGCGCAATTGGCACATGTGTAAAGTGTGAGCAATAAATTTTTCTTATCATTATCAAGAGGACTGTGTCCAGTTACCCAACCAGTTCCAGAAATCAATGCAGCAAATACAAATCCCTTATCGTATTGTGTACAAAATTGTGATAAAGTGCAGAAGTTTTGTACGTGTATGGCGGCGTGGTTGGCGCAGTGGTAAAATCTCGGCCTTCTAACCACAAGGTCCCC
>JAODFW020783459.1:0-18803 GCA_027575235.2 Palythoa mutuki
GGGGGGGTGAGGCATTGTTGTTGGACCATATTCTGTACTGGAGCGTGGATTGCTGAGGCCTTTCTATTATAGCATTGATCTCTGGTTCTTCTTCTAGTGAATTGTTACTGAGCGCATAAGAAAAACGAAATTTAAACTTACGGCAAAATTAGTAGAAAGGAATTTCCATACTTTCATACTTATATTTCTGCAAAGTGGCGAGAAGCCAAAATGTTTTGACCCCGAGTTCATGTTTCTGAAATTATCATTGGTGCTCTAGCCTGGTTAGGCTGGTTGGTTAACAAAACGTTTATGTATCTTTTCTACAGGAACTCACAAAGAATAGTGATTTTCAAAGGATTCTGTACTTTATACACAGACGAAAAAGCAAAAAACTCCTGTTTCATTTGTTGAACCTTCTTATTTACAGCGAGAGTTATTTCAGTTTCCTCAACAAATTAATATTTTAAAACTCCTGATATCTCAAGCTCATTTTTTATAAAACAGTATATAAGTACCTATATTATCATCAAACAATAGCGCAAATAGACAGAAACGTAACTCCTAAAGATAGTGTGATGCCTGACGGTTACAATAAAATTGAGGGAAAAAATAACATAGCTGACTTGAAAAGCAAAAGAAAAGTTAAACTTATCATTCCATAAACACAACTAAGGAAATATATTTTAAGAAAGGTCGAATTAAAGATAGTGTACATTCTTAAGGCGTCACTGAAGCATCCGCTTTTCTATTGTTTGCCAAAGGAAGCTGATAATTAACGTCACGCGAGGGTGCAGGCCATTACAATATTCAGTCGTTTCTACGTGATCACACATAACACGACACAAACTAAGGAAAAACAAATGCTAACTTTCCATCAACTTAGGACGATCGTTTATTTGTAAATCCTTTATGGGTTCAGTGTTTTAAAAGGTTCACAAGAGATCGAGCAATTTTTACAACTGGGAAACCACTTACAAACTTAGCTTTACTTTTGTGCTCAGAATTAAATCGTTGTATGGTTTGTTATTCGCTGTTATTTTTTAAAAACATTCCGGCACTTGCAATCATTCTTTCTACAATTCATTTTTTGGCATGAGCGCAGGAACAAAGCACTACCTCGCTGTTATCAACAGCAGGAAAAGAAAATATTGGCTAATATCCATCATACACGACGTTGATCGATTGCTAGTTGCCCGTACATGTGAGATAGCCATGGCCCAAATAAGTATCAGTAAATTAAACACTGTTTTGTTTCAAGTTTTTTTTTTTATGATTACTGTACGTATAATGTAAATGGGAGAGTATTTGTTTGTGTGAACTGAAAGGAATAGGAACTGCAGTATCACGTTTCAAATAGCTTACCGATGGCGTCTTGTATGATAATGGACAAAAGCAACAAGTCGATTATCGACGAAGACAGGACGTTGCGTATCACCATGATTTTCTTGAGCCTGAAGCCTGAAAAAAAAATTCAAAATTTGACGCTAAATTTATTGCAAAAGAAAGTGACAACAGCTAACTTCTTTCGGCACTATTGTTATCGTAGCGTTTCTTTGGAGCAGAACCAAAGATTTAAGTTTTAAAGCCTGTATTTCTTCGAGGTGTAAAGGCTAAAAGTTTTGTTAGTTGTTGAATTGACTGCGTTCAAGATTAACTATGGTCTTTACTTCCTAAAATGTTACGTTAGGCATTTGCTGTGTGTCATCTCACTGATGATTTCCAGCGGCTAAGTTTTATATCATTTAATGTTAAAATCTTTTAAAAGATACCAAAATTTGCATTTTGTTGTTTACATGTGGTGAAATAACAATGGACCTCATTTTCGCGCAGTTAAGTTCTTTCGCTTTATCGAACAAATCCATCTGCTTTCAATTCAGATGAGAGGAAGACTGGATACTTTAAATATACCCTCCTTTTGGTAAACGACTTCTACATGATACAATAAGTTGTAACTATAAAACTACATGCAGCACCAGGCACAACAACATTAAATCCAAGCTGTTTAGAATTTTGTACGTGTACTTTAAGCAGCCTCATTGAATAAGCTGACACACTCGGCCGTAAATGAGTGACTTTCGACTTGGAGTTGCTCACGGACCACGGACCGAGTGGGTCATGTACTTCGCGATATCTTTGCCAAAAACAGAAGAGAATTTCTGATCAGTTACTCGTACAATAGTATTGACTTGATATCGCAGTTACATAACAGTTATTACACAACCACAAAAAGGCTACAATATTCATAAACGCGGTTGGAGATTGTAAGGCGTTTTTGAATTTGGCAAACATCTTTGAAATTGTACTTTTGATAAAGTTTTCCTTCGAATATGTGTCATCATGGCATACCTTTATGTATTCAGCGAAAGTTGATCGGTCTTGAATTAGAAGTCATTATCAGCAAGTTCTCACGTTTTAGAATAAAACGCATAACTTATTTCGTTCCTTGATGGCCACAGCTACATATTGTTGCAGTAACTAACGTGAATCCTTTTTTTGAACAAACCAAAATATGCCTCGTACATTCGATTGAACTGGTAATGAAATATGAGCTACGGGATGTCGGTAACCCACACAGTCGGCGTGACGTCCAATGAACAATATAGAATATCATTTGTATTAAAAGATATTTGATTGACGTGTCATGAACAAGCTTCCGTAGAAAACTGTTCGACAAGTCTCGCAAAGAGTGAAAGACGCAAAAAACAGTTTTACTGCTGGTGATGAATAAGGAAAAACTGAAATACTTCAACGTTGGAATTCAAAAAGTAAACTGAGAATTCATAAGTTTATCAAGTTTGTCAAGTATACCAAATGAAGAAATTGGTTTGGTCAAGTTTTTAAAAGGGTTGTCGCTGGCAACTTGACAATAGTAAAAGCATTTAGTTGAAAGTCAGAATGTTTGGCTATTGAAGATATTAACGCCGACAAGAAATTATAAAACTTTGTCTTTGTAGATGTTCCTTTTAATCTTTGGGTCAAAGAAAGCGGAAGTAGTCCGCAATTTCTTCCTCAGATTACAAGCTTGTGATTGTGTCAAGTTGGTATGCGGAGATAACCTTTAGGAAGTTCTTTTTTTAAACACACCACTAATTCAAATTTGTCAGTACAAAGTAATTTAGCATTTTAGAATAATAATAAGCAGTATCTGGTAACGTTGCTCCGCGTTGCATTGTGGTATTCAATCGCCGAACAGCGACAAATGTTAAATATTTCACCTTTGATCATCATCATCATCATCATCATATCATCATCATCATCATCATCATCATCATCATCATCATCATCATCATCATCATTATTTTTATTATAGTTATATTTGCTCTTGCTGTTGTTTATCAGTTCGTAAAAATTTATGAAAAAATCAGGTTAAGTGTTCGTGGGTGTTGTGTTTGTGTGTCTTTTATGTTTTTGTGCAGACAATAAAAAAACTGAGAGTATAGTACACCATCGTAGAATCAAGTTGTATTGCAATCGGCAAGAGTCCTCTATGATTTTGTACCTGTTTTAATTGACTTTAAAAAAAGAGTTTTCAAAAACGCCCTCGTAGCACAGCTGTAGTTCAGATAACTGATGTTCTTTTGACATCGGTCTGTTACCGGTTTGTCAGCGGGGCAAACATTTTGTTTTTATTTTTGCTTGCTAGCATTTCAAATCAGTCAATTGCTGGACGTCATAAGAGCCTACCTACTTGAATTACTTGCATGCTCTATAAAGTTTAGCAGCTGATCAGCAAGCAACATGCAAGTCTACAACCTTTAAAGCGAGAACGATATTTGAAATAAACAATACTCGGAAGAGTCGAAACTCTTCATATCAACTAGCTAGGCTTGCTAAATTTGTAACAACGGGTTTCGGGGAGCTAGCTCATGAAGTCCTGCTTTGGTTTCGCCGGTTGCAGTTTCTGTTGGCCAGAAGAGACCAGACATATCACCTTTAGCCTCAACCTAGCAGGACCGTGTTTATTCCACAAGAACCTCAAGAGTTAAGTAAAAAAACGGCGAAATTCAAGTCATGCTTTTCCTTTATCATTTGCATACAAAGAATAGTTAATAGTTAATAGTTTATTAGAAAAATATCAATGGCAAACCTCAATGGGTTTGAAAAATAGATATTTACAATGACTACAATGCAATTTTAAAAACTGGACTATTTACAAACGGTGAATAATTGTAATTAACATACTAAAATATTATTAAATATTAGATTAAATTGAAATATATAAAATATTAAATTAAAATATATAAAAGCTAAATGGTAAGGTGGACCCATATATTTACGCAGGATGGAATAAAATTCTTCTTAAATCGCTCAGTTCTACATTTAAAAATGTCAAATTTGGGGGTGATTCTTAAAGAGTATCTGTGCTGTTTAGGCGCTGGTAAAAGTTCTTTGAGCTTATTATTTTCTTGGTTGAGAATTTTCGTGTAGAGCTTTTGGTATTGGTGTTGTCTGCGATGTTCAAGCGTTTCCAGATTAGTGTACCAAGAGTCCTGTTTCCTACCTTCTATAGTTTGCTTTGGACTGAAATCTTTGGATTAATGCGTTTGTTAGGCTGGTAACTAACAAAACAGTATCCATCACAAAGCCTTAGTTATGAAAAAAATTGCTTTCTTAAGTCTTGTTTTAACCCGGGTTTGATCAGGGTTTTGAGGTATCGGAACCTGAACTCTAAAAAAGGTTTTGTCATGTTCTGTTTCTAGCGGTAACAGCGTGCAAATGCTCAGCTCGATGCATTCCAACGTGTAGTTACTGTGTTTACTATTGTTCTTTGGTGTGGTCCTCGGCGTCTCTGTCCTCATTTCATAAAGTTCCTGATCTGCGACGAACGTAAAAAATGGTATCAGGATCGTACGGAGCCCTATTAGATCCATGCAAATTTTCCCTCGTTTTCCCTTTTCTCAACGTTTTTCTTGAATTTTTTAGCTGCTGACCATAAAGCGCAGGTTTATTCTTGTACATGCAAACATGACGGAGTGAATTTTTTGTGGCTACTGGCCATAAGGCGGTAGCCATTGTGTTATCGGGACGTTATTAAATAAGTACATATTTATCATAAGAGTAAAAAGTCAAAACATGACGTGCGAAGTATGCTGGGATTTCAAGTGTTTGGTTTAGTCTTTCCATATGACTGAGTGCGTCGAATGTTGAGTGAACTTACAATGTGTTTTCTTGTACAATATGTAAAATTTTTAGCGTCACGTCTCGGCGTTTTGACATCGTGTAATCAGTTTTAGTGGAGACTGTTTTTGAAATTAGTATTTTTAATATTCACAAATATCATACTGCTTCTGTTTGTAAAAATATAGATGCATCGTTATCAGGATTCATATAAAAAATGTTAAAAACATTCACTGATAAAAATGTTTTTAAAATGCTAGCTTTCGACAACCAAAACTGTTGCCTTCGTCCGGGTAAAATTAGTTGAAATGACGGTAAACGAAGTTTTAAATACACAACTTGGGACGACGACAAAGCTTTGCAATCACTTGATCACAAGGCCGGAAGTACGTTATTTATCATAAACCCGAACTTAAAAAAATTCAAGGATACCGAGAAAAGTTAAACACGTAAAAGTTATCCTTCCTTCAAAACTAACTTTCAATATTCAGCTACTTTTGTCAAATAAAAAACCGCTCGCTTTCTTGTACTTGCAAGTGTCCAGTGCTTTTTTCTGTCGTTCAAGAAAGTCAAATTTTATCTTGAAATTAGGTAAGTTTTCCTCTTCTGTGTTTTGAAAATAGTCGCTGAAAATACTGTCTGACTTTTACGCGTTCAAAAAGAAAATAAACAAAACTATTTCCCTGATGTTTGTCTAACTTTTTGTCATTTAGTTCACTGTTTACAATCGTGCTCAGTCGACTGAAAAATCTCTAAGTTGCGCGAATTCCGCGCGGCGGGAAAAGCTGAATATTCACAAGTGCGTATTCCATGAAAAATCTGCACTGGTGATTTTCAGCCAATCAGAGCGCGCCCACCATTTGTGCTATGCGATTCTTAATTTAATTTCCTAAATTTTTGCAATTTCATTTCCTAAATCCGTTAAAAAAAGTACAGAACCGATGTCAGAACAGGTTTTTCAGCCAGTGGTATACACGCTTTTTTATAGGAATAACTTTATAAGAACAACGAGGCTCAAATTTGCCAAAATTTAAGAACAATTTAAGAACAAGCTCAGCCTGGGGCGAGATAACTAGGAAAGTTTTTGTGGTAGAAAATTGACTAAAACTTAGCGATACAGCATATAACAAAAAGATTAGATTAACTGTAATTAAAAAGACTGCTGCTCAACAATCAATGAAGGTAGTTTGCCTCTAAATTCAGCCGTACAATATATGTGTGTCGCAAGACGTTTCATTTTCCAATACCTTGTTCTATTTTGTTTTTTCTTCAATAAAAACCGCTCACAAAAATAAGAACAAATCAAGAACAAATTGAGGCTGAAATCGCCAAAAAATTAAGAACAATGAGCCTCGGCAATTTACTGGTTCTTATAAAAAAACGTGTAGAAGTTTGGTTGTTTCACACAGCTCACAACAAATCAAACGGAAGCTGGTTAATTATGCAACACGCACGAGACTTTTGACATGACAAAATTTTCTGAATATACGGCCGCAAATTTAAGTATGCTGCGACGATTTTAAATCTAGTTTTTTTTTATGCTCTGACTACTTGGTATGCTGGTACCTGACAAGCATAGCCTGCGCCGCAAACGAACTAAACTCTGGAAGCCGTCTGCACGCATTCTAGACACGCAATGTTTTGACGCCAATTTGCTCTGTGAATAAACAGTTAGTTTACATGAGCAAATTTTCAATTACAAATAAAGCAAGAACGAAAAAAAAATTACTCCGTTTTGTTTGCGTAAACAAGAATGAACCTGCGCTTTATGGTCAGCACCAAAAAAACTTGAGAAAAAAGTCACGAAAAAAATCGAAAAAAAGTCCGTCGCGAAAAAAGTTCAGAAAAGGAAAATCGAACGCAAATTTACATGGCACCAATAGGGTTTCGTTAGGATCTGGAATACGCACGATAAATAGGCAAGGAGCGAGACCCTGCAAAGTGCAAACTGTGGCGAATTTTATCGCAAGACACCAGTGATTTTATATACGCCAGTGGCGCTGCAGTTAGCGAAATTTCTTGTGTGTGTACGTTATAATTAAAAATTATAATCGGTATTCCAAGAATTTACATAACTGCGGATGTTTTATGCCCTGGAAACTGTACAAATGGAGCAGAAAAATGGCTAGTTTGCGTTGGAAAAATGAACTCAAGTTGAATTTATTAAAGGCAATTTCAAAACATTTTGAGAAACCTTGGGTTGCCTGTGGTGCTTCGTCTCTTGGAAACACCGCTGATTAATTACGAGTTATGTGCCCGCGTGGGTAGTTGCATGTTGACGATGAAATGATTTAGTTTTCAAGAAGGAATCGAGATAAATATAGGCCAGGGGCTAAATTTGTGTTCTCCAAAGAAAAACTTTAGTCCATAAAAGATGACTGAGGAATCTCGACAAATAGAGGTGAATTTCCATCGGCCCAAAAAGGTATGGTCCCAGTTTAAAGAATCGTGATCGCGATCCTATATTGAATTTCAGCTTTTGGTTGTGTGTTTTTCAAGGTACAGTTTGTGGAATTTTGAGACGAAAAGCTGCTCAAGTTTAAGATAATTCCTTAGATAGTATCATATTATTTACTAAAGATTAATTTAAAACAGTTGCTTTCTTCTCTTTTCTCGTGATATACGACCAGCAATAACATAAAGGGAGTTTTTAGTCAAGCTCCGGTGGTTTATATGGCGTCACTTCGGTTTTCGTTCGTTGTCAGTTTTGCATTTTGTTAGATAAGAAATTAGTCAAACTTGACGTGTAAATGCTACGATGTTTCTGGAGATCTGAAATGTAAGTTTTTCTAATAAAAATCAATATTCTTGCTATGGCAAATGATTGATATAGGTCACACTGTTCTTCATTAAATCCATTTGGAGTCGTAATCTTTAATTTTTGGCAAAAGTGATATCAATCTGGTTTTCTGTTTTCCACTTGAGTGAAGAAGCTTTCTGTCAGTGTTTTACAGTAAAAGCAATCGAGACGGGCGTCTACTTGTTTTTAATAAAGACCTTCCAATTTATTTCACCAAGCACACATTATTGACATTGTTTTGTTAAAATTCTTTGCTTGAAGGCAAGTACTTTACATGAGGACGCAAAACCGTAGGTGAATCTCGCGATCGTGTGCAAAAAAACAAAACGGATCCATTTGGGTGTGGATCGTTCTTAAATCGACAGCTTCTCGTGATTCCAATTGATTGACAGTGTTTGCTAAATCCCATGATCTCTTTTACTATACTGTGAGGAGCAGAAAATGCAAATGTAAGAAGCAAAAATAGGGGAAGCAGAGAATGTGAAATTTATGCTAATTAGTGAGACAGTATTTAAAAAACGGAAAAACGTTTGAGTGTTATCGATATTTTAGATGACGATTCGAGTAACATTAAAATCAGTTAAAATTTTAATAATAAGTTTTTTTATTGTACAAAAACACGCTACATTTTCATGGATGGTTGAGTGAGACAGCTCGAAGGACCTTTCTTAATTTATGCAGTGTAAATTATAATCGTTTGATTGTTGTTTTTAAAGTTTATGAATAACGCGTGGAATGCCTTTCCTGTGAGTCATATGCCAATCAGATCTTCCTGTTTCCTCTTTAATGTTTGTTTGCCACAGAATATATTTTGTAGTTTTGTATTTGGAGACGGAATCCTCAAGATTGAATAATGGGTGTGTTATATTTATAGAAAATTTTATTAAAATCGTTGTCATGTAAATAAAACACATAGTTTAATTTTGCATTGAAATTTGCCAAAAAAATTAGCTTAAATAGGCTTGCCATTTCTGAATGTATAAAACAGATTCTGTCAAAGGTTATGAATATTGTTATTTTATACATTTTACTGTTTTTAAATTCAAAACTGTATGTAAGAAAAGCCTTTAATGTTATTTGAGAGTACAATAAGGTCTGACGAATGAGACAGGTGATTCATTGTAAATTTATTGGCAGTAGTTCTTACTATATTTTCATTTATGTTGAAAAACAAAGTTGTTTGATTGTCAAGATTTCATTGCATGAATGCTTTCTCATTATTCTAAAAACAAATAAATATTGTCATTGCATGTGATTGTTTTTCAAAATCTAATATATTCATCACCATTGCTTCCTCAAAATTGGAACCACAGAAACTGATGTCTGGTTCTGTTTGCAAAAGCCGTGTGTTACTGTAGTTTGAAGAACAATATTTGATTCGGTGGTTTGGAGCATAGGTGCATTACATTTTTAACTGGTTCTCTTTTAAAATCAAATATTAATTAGATTTCTGTCATTTGGTAATCAATATTGCTGTGGGAAAACATGTCTGTAATGAAAATTAAATATCATTTCAGACCCATTTATGGTAAATGACTCATTTTTGTGTAAATACATATGTATGTAACTGTATACCTCTCATTTAATACTGCATTTATTACTGAAAATGAATCTTGTTAACCTTTTAATCCTAAAACATGACACATGATCATTTAATTTTTATATTATATAAATCAGTTTTAGGACCGTTTGCTTTTTGTAGTCATTAATTTATTTTGCTTGTTCAGTTTAATTTTATTGTTATATGTGTTCATTTGTACAAAATATATAAGTTGATGTTACATGTCAATCAACTGACTGTTCATGGGGCTGAAAGTGTTTGTTATCATTGTTGATAAGTGATCAGTTAGCTGGCAGTTTTAATTGCTTTCTATGTTAAGATAAAAGTGAGTGACTGTTGATCTTTTCTAACAGGAAATAAAAAAACTTTTTCTTTAAGTTTGTGGGACTGCACAGCTATATTGTATTGTGGTTCAAGATTTTATTAAGGGCCTCTCATCAATTTTATATTATTATCTAACAGTGTTGACATTGAACATTCATATGTTGTGTTACCTGTTATTTCATCTGCCCTCCTCATATTGTTATGGTGACACTATTTTGTTTTTAAAAGTAGCTTTGCAACAGTTGTAGGTTGTGGGCTTTTCCAGGCAGGCAGGTGGTATGTTTTTTTCTTGGTGTCCCCTTATTAGTTTTGACAACATCAGTGGATGCCAAATACAGACTGAAAAGAACGACCATTTCTCTGTCTGTGAGTAGCTGGATGATATCAGATCTGACACTGAAATAAAGGCTAAAATAGTTTCTGTTTTCAGACTTCAGCATTGAAATTTAGTCATATAGAGTAACTTGATCCCTTGTAAGTTGGGGGACATTAATTGAATCACACATAAATATAAAAAGTCTGTGCAAAATTCAATGCAAAATGTTCTCTTTGCCCCATTGAACCTGAGAATCACTTTTTCCAGTTATTATTTTATGATGGATTGATTAAACTTCAGTTTATCATTGGTTGTAGAATTTAACTTAAAGATGTTGCACTGTAAAATTTCAACCCTTACTCTCATTTTGTTTTGGCAGTTCACTCTTGCACATGAAACAGACTCTGGATCACAATGCCTGAAGTGTGGACCAGAGAAATGTCCTGGAGGTTTGGATTTACATTTTTGGAGGTGAGATTTGAATTGGTTGGCATACATTACTGACTCTTCAGTGCTGGAAATTAACATCCGTCCGCTTGCCAATGGCAAGTAATTTTTGTCTTGAGCAAGCAGAAACTGGGAAGGTTGTCTGACTGGCAAGTAAAAATTAATTACTTACATAAATCCTAAAATACCAGTTTAAGCCAAGAAGGGCACTGCATTACACCACCAAGTCAGTTGATCATAACTCTGTCTGTTATACACAAAGTTTAACTTCATGTCATTTGTACTGAATAGAAACCTGTAAAGGCTGTCTTTCTAATCTTGATTAAAAAGAATGCAAACTATATGTGTCAGAGGTTTCTTTTTACTATAGCCACACTTTGAGTTTTGTTTTATTTTGGGCAAATGAAATCTCAGTTGGACAAGTGATTTCCAGATGCTACTCGTCCAACTAGAGAGTAGTCAAAAAAGTTAGTTTCCAGCCCAGCTCTTCAGGTGGCACATAGTTTTTGCACAGGCCAGGAGAAATCACAAAAAGGTTGCCCAACTGGCAAGTGTGAATTAATAAAATTATTTATATTAATCAGACCATATCAATTTGAGCTAAAGATGACACTGCATGAAACTGCCAAGTTAGATGATCATAAACTCTGTTGTTAATATACACAACGTTCAACTTCATGTCATTTGCATTAAACAGAAACCAGTAAAGTGCTGTCTTTCTAATCTTAATTAAAAAAGAACGTAAACTATTTGTGTCAAAGACCAGTTTAGTTTTGTTTTATTTTGGGCTAGTAAAACCACCCAGCTGGCAAGTAGTTAAAACAGAGTGGTAAAGGGGGTCTGCAAAAACGAATCACGGAACAATTTTGGACGGTATAACATATCACGACCTAAATTTGAGCCTCATAACAGATCACGAAAAAAAAAATTAGGCCTCATAACGAAATGATTAGAATTAAAGAAGATAATGGTATTGATAAGAAGTGAGCTTTAGTTTCAGTTTACTACGCATAAGGTTACCTGCACTTACTTTCTTCAGTTTAAATCAACTGAGGGGAAATATTGCACAGTGCAATGATGTAGGAAAAAGAATTATTTTACTTGTATTCAGAAAACTTGTCATTTAACTAGTAAGCGACGCAACCGTGCACACAATAAATAGTTTGCTTGATATCTTTGTAATTACTGCTGCAAAAAAAGAGTTTAATCTTTAATTTCTTCCTTCTGCTGTGTTACATAAATTTCACAGAGGATATAGTACCACAGTCCTTTAGGAATTTATATGCACTACAGAATGTGGCGCAGCCCGTCCATTCCCAATTTTTATTACGAAAATAACTGCAAACGAACAGTAACGCCCTTTCAAGATTCCTTTTTCGTTTTCGACTGATTCTTTACAGGTGGCTTTCCTGTGTATAACTCTTTTTCGTCGGCTGACGCAAACAACGATGCCACAACCCGGACGTGAACAGTAGTATTGCTTTCTGCCGTCATTTTCAAAGCAATTTAGGACTGTGTGGTGCAATGTAACACTTTTCTCCGTGGACTTGTGATCAGGTTTAGCTCCCATTGTGTATGGAGAAAAATGAAAAGATACTTCAGGGTTTGTACGGGTCATGGAAAAACTGGAAACTTACGGAATTTTACAATTTCATTTTCCAGCCCTGGAAAGTCATGAAATTTCAATTAGAGTCATGGAAAATTTGTACAGTTTAGATACGATTGTAGAAAAATAATGTAAAGAATAAAAAGACCTCATTCATTTGCACAAGTATCTCAAAAGCTGTTCTATGGCAAACTTGCCAGGGAAAGAGGAATTAGGAGTTCTTTTGAGGTATTTTGGTAAAGAAATGAACGGCACAACACCATGAAATATTGTGAAAGATTGTGGAAAAAGTAATGGGACATCGTGGAATTTTAGTACTTTGAAAGAGTATGAACCTTGTGGTCATTTTGGGATGGGGTGTCTTCTGGACGGTCCACAGACAGATGGCAATGGACAGTTGAGCTGAATACTTTAAAAAAGACTTGAATATAAACTGTTGCTTTTGCTTTTGTCTTTGAATAGAAAAATTTGTAAGACCTGCAAATGCAAACCTGAAGACCATGAGTTGAAGAGCGGAATAGAATTTCAGCATGATATTGTGGTGCACAGTATGTTCTCAAAGGACTCACCTATCTCCCACATCCGAGATCACTTCACACGTATGGAGGAGGCAGCAGCAAAACCCAAAACAGAGTTTGTGAAGAAGTTCACTTGGGTTCCTCCAGGCCTCACCCAGGGGACAGTAAGTGATGACCATTTTGATATTTAATTCAGTTAATTTGTCTTCAAAGAGTTGTATAACTAATTATTTTTTAAATAAAATTTAAATTATGTAATATTGTTTTGGGTTAGTTTTTTGGAACATTGATCCATATAAATTTTCATTTGGAATTATAAACTTTCCCATCCAACCTTTGAAAGAAAAACTGCCCAGGAAAACCTGCCTTAAGATAAACACACCTCACGTTAGCAGTATAGCCGGCATGGTTGTTGTGGTAGTGTAGTGGTCATCACACCCGACTAGTAATCTGGGGGATGGTCATCACACCCGACTAGTAATCTGGGGGATATGGATTTGAGTCCCATCTGTGGCAACATATTTCTCATAATTCTGTTTATTCTAGATGATTTATATTAATTTCTGCTTATAATATCTAGAATTGATTATCAGATTGAGAGAATACAAAACTTTGTATTCTGCAACATTATCATCATCATATAATAATATTATTAATAATATTAATAATGATTTGATACTTAGGAAGCGTTACTAATTTACTAGTGAGTATGATTAGCATTGCTAATTTACAAATTATGATGAATACAATATCGAAAATTCTAAATACAATACTTGGAAAAGTTGAAAGTAGAGTTAACAATATAAATCTCAACATCCGATGAAAGACTATTTTCAGATTCTTGCTTGATTAAACTCTAAACATCTCTACCAGTTTCCAAAATTTTCCTTAGTTTTAGGAAAATAAGAAATCATCCATTTATATAATTCTGCAACATGAAACAAAAATGTATTGTTAGTAATAATTTAATGGTTTAGAAATGTCTTCTCTTGCTGCCATCAAAATGTTTACAAATGATTGAAAACCTGTCCAATCTTGCAAGTTAAATTAAATCAAAGCACTGTGTTACTTTAATATGTTAATTTCATACTATTTTAACCAACCATTATTTTATCCTCCATGTCTTGGCTAGGACATAATGCTTCAATCATATACCATGCTCCTGAACTTTGTCTCAGCTGGAACATAATGCTTCAATCATATACCATGCTCCTGAACCTTGTCTCAGCTGGAACATAATGCTTCAAATTATCATATACCATGCTCCTGAACTTTGTCTCAGCTGGGACATAATGCTTCAATCATATACCACGCTCCTGAACTTTGTCTCAGCTGGGACATAATGCTTCAATCATATACCATGCTCCTGAACCTTGTCTCAGCTGGGACATAATGCTTCAATCATATACCATGCTCCTGAACTTTGTCTCATGTGACAGTCTGCACTGTGTTTTATGAGGGCCCCATCTATTCAAATATATATAATATTAGATCTGTTCAAATAAAAATAACGTATTTGACCAAGTCAGCACCCACCCCCAGTAGTAATACATCTGGCCAAAGTTTAAGGGTGGGCAGTTACTGTATTTGCTCATGTATATGTCAATACCATGTATACGTCAATACCATGTATACGTCAATACCATGTATACGTCAATACCATGTATATGTCAATACCATGTATACGTCAATACCATGTATATGTCAATACCATGTATATGTCAATACCATGTATATGTCAATACCATATATACGTCAATACCATGTATATGTCAATACCATGTATAAGTTGAGCCCCATTTTTGGGTCCAATTATGGTACTCAGGCATGGGTTCTTACTTTACAAAATTTTTATAATAAAAGTTCTCCGAAATATAACACTGATTGATCATGATTATAATTATAGCTCTCCCAAAGTGAAACACAGATGAAAAATACATGAATCACTCAGTCTTTCAGTATCACGATCTCTGCTGAACAACATACAACACAACCTGCCTTGGAAATAGTTAAGTTACAAGCATCATAAAGTTCTGTTGCTATCAGAAATGAAGTTTTTAATCCTTTTGCAATAATTTTCAAGTCTCTTTTGCCTTGACCATACTTGATTTTTTTGCATGATTTTACAGAGAAAACTACTTTCCTGATCACTCAAATCGATTGCTCACATTTTCTGAAAAATCTGGAGCCCAATCATAGTCTTCTGTGCTGAGGTAGTTCAACTGCTTGCACCCAGGCTTCCCAAGTAAATAGTGACAATGGCAGCCATTTTTTGATCACATGCAAACTTGTGTTTTCAACCTTTTTAGCTTTATTTTGGTTTTCCATTGTTTTTCAAAGAGTTTTAATGATCTAGAATGCAAATAAAAAGGTATTCTTTAAAGGAATATATTGAAAATTGTAGAAAAAGTTCAGAATTCGGCCTAGGGTTTTCACAGCAATTATTTCAGTTCATAACACTCCCGTGGACGAATTTTCATCTGGAAAGGGGATGGGTGCTTACTGGAGCATGTGTGCTTATTCGGTCAAATGTGGTAATTGAACTTTAACAATTTAATGAGTTTAACTGTGTTTTATAATTTTAAGATATGCTATTAAATTTAATAACTGCTCATAATCATTTTTAAACATCTTGTGATCATATGTTCTCTTTTCTTTCTCCTTAACAGGGTGATAAGAACGGAAAAGTTGCTTCAACTGGGAGGGTTTTTGAAAAGATTGTTAGTATACTAACTTGGTGTTAAAGTGCTGTTAATCTTTTTAAAATGAAAATCTAAACACGTATTTTATAACTGCAATTTAAGTATGATAAAATTCAAACATTTTAAAACTAAAATTTGAGAGGCTGCAGTTGTTAAAAAATTGGGAATTTACAAGCATTAATTCGTTTTTTACTGTAAAAGGATAATTTTATTTCACTTAATTTTGCCAGAATTAATCAATCAACACATCTTTCTTTTATTTTGACTGGATTATTGCAGGTGTTACCGGTTTAAATGCTATTAAGTTTAAAAACTTAAAAAATGGTGTGCTAACCAGCTTAAGAATATTTAAAAAGCAGTATTTTCGTACAGTAATCTTTGGGATAGTAAACAAACTTGTTATCTTGTATGAATTGTGTTTGTAACTATTTTAGGTTTAAACTGAAGTGTTAAATAAATCGAGTAATTGGTCAACTAATGGAAATTCTTAAAATATGACATAAAGATACCAATGACCATTAAACACGAAGTAAATGTTTGACTTACTAAAATTATATTATTTCGTTTGGTGGAACAGTTTGGCATATTCCCAAGAGTATTGACATTATATACCATAAACAAAACTATAAACGATGTATTGCACAAAATAATGCAAAGTTTATCCATGACTATATAAAACAGGATCATAGTTAGTTGGGGAAGGGTGTGTGGGAAGGGTGTGTAGGGAGGAGGGGGAAGTTATACCCCCAAAACTAAATAGACCTAATCGGCGTCCCTCAATGTTTTCCCAATACAGTCCTCTTGGGAAATATTTTTTGTTTCAGATGTGGTAATGAGAAAAACATGAAAGAATGTTCAGCTTAAACAAAGAACCTCATTTCCAAAGAGGACTGTATTGGGAAAACATTGAGGGAAGCCGATTAGGTCTATTGCAAGATTATACAAAAACCATTAATTTTGGCTTGAACAGTTAAGTATTTACTTGAAAAGTACTTTTTACGTTATTCGTTACCATTAACATTACTATCATCACCATTAGATTATATCATTATTGATTATCATCAAATAACATATTATTATTGTTACCAGTTCCAACTGGGCCATTAAAAATTAGCTTCTTTGTTCTATTCCACGAGTCATTTTCTTCAAATTAGACATTTTAAAAATAACATGGCGTTGACTGTTGTGACAGCTAACGAAGTACATGGACTCGCTGCCTGAGGAAAAGAGACCCTTGGTGGGTACTGAGGGGGCGAAATATCGCCGGAAGCAGATGATGAACCAACTTCCCATCCACGATCACGATCCAGAATATTGTGACAACCTAACAGAGGAAGAAAAGGACAAAATGAAAGATTTCTGTAGGATGAGGAATGAAGAAGCGCTCGGCGTGGGTGATATCCGTGAGAAAACACAGCCAGCCACTAAATGGGTTAGTTCAGTTGCTGTTTGTTCCTTTAGTTAAAATATTTACGAAATGAAATAATTGAAACAATATGAAAGTGTAGGTGTTCCGGATGTTGAATTAACTGTGGTTATTTTTGCCATGGGTTAGTTAGTTTGTCAAAAAATCCGAAATAAAGACAGGGCCGGTTAAAGTTTTTGAGCATTTGCTGAGATGAGGATTCGGGAAAAGAATATCCAGCTGTTAGCATAAGTTTCCTGGTTGTAAAACTGCATGCGCCCGGCTTTAGAAAAGTTTTATAACTAGCTAATACTCGTGGCTGGCAGCAAAGTAAATTTACTTTATTTTTTCAAGCATTATTTATACTTGATATGCGGATCCAAAAATTACTCTAAATAAGTTTTAGTTTATAAACTTTCAAACCAAAATTGATTTTCGATCTTGTACTGTAAGCTCGAAGAAATATACTGTTTTGCGTCGAGACCGGTTCCCGGTGCCATAATGGCGGCTTAATTTACAACCAGCCAATGAGAACTCATTGTGGTCACATTCATACGAGAGCGAAGACGCGGCATTGGCTGTAGTGAAGAAGCAAGGTAAAGCTATTTGTTTTCCTTGACGTTATTTTGATTTGAAACAAAAATTATTTTATATTTTATTCTATAAGCAAACATAAAAAGGCCATTTTGGAATTACTCTCCATTGCTGACAAACAGAACTTGGTGCTCACGTTTCATGCATATACTGTATCACTACACTTGGCTTCGACTTGATGTTTTTATTGTCGGCTGTGGAGCGTAATGCCGGAATGGCCCGTTGTACCAGGAAACAAAATAAAATAAATCTTATCGCAGTTACAGTTTGAAATGACACGCGAATACAATTTAAGCCGGTGTACAGGAAATGAGAATTCTCTCAGAATACGATCGTATTCATCATCTTGACTTAATAATACAAGTGAAATTACGGTAGTAAATGTATTGCTTTGAAGTTGTTAGGATCCGATGAGGAAATTGTGAAAGCTCTACAATTTCACAAAATGACTGATGGATATGCCATAAATACTCCATTATATAACAAATGTAAAACTAAAAGGCAAAAAGAATTTGTTTTCGCAATTTTATTAAAACAAAAAAACATTATTTTTTGCGGAGAAAACCTCAAAACTTGCCCCGAGTTAGCAGATGGTGGCTTGACTTTTGTATCCAGCGGTCATGGCGTACTAAATTGTGTGCAGTGCAACCTACAGCTTGACATACAACTGTTCAATGTTGAATTCACCGCCAGCTGTAAAGTTGTACAGTCATATATCTCCGGCAATTTTCGCAGAAATTTCGAAGATGTAGGCATGGGATAAATTAGTTATTGCAGTGCTTTCTCGTGGGATACTGCGGAAAATGCCACTTGTCACTTTTATTTTCTTCATATACAAGTGACGCGTGGCCTATTACACAGTATGCCACTCGAAAGCGTTACATAACTAGTAGATATGTAGTAGCAAAAAAAAGTCTCAAGGTTTTATGTGAGCAAGGGTACTGGAATAATTTAAAATCGTCCGAAGCTCGGTGATAACTATCCAATAATAATCTTTTTTTCCAGGACTGCTACCGTTGCAGTCGCCCTATGATGGTAGGCGAAATAGCCGTGTTTGCATCCCGTGCAGGGGAGAACAAATGTTGGCATCCAGGCTGCTTCGTTTGCTGTCAGTGTAACGAGCTGTTGGTAGACCTGATATACTTCTACAGAGATGATAATATCTATTGTGGCCGCCATTATGCCGAGACCTTCAAGCCACGCTGTGCCGCATGCGATGAGGTATTTGTGTACTGTATTAGTATTAGTATTGATATTAGTATTAGTATTAGTACTAGTATTAGTGTTATTATTAGTAGTAGTACTAGTATTAGTACTAGTAGTAGTAGTAGTAGTAGTAGTAGTAGTAGTAGTAGTAGTAGCAGTAGTAGCAGTAGTAGCAGTAGTAGCAGTAGTAGCAGTAGTAGCAGTAGTAGCAGTAGTAGCAGTAG
>JAODFW020783460.1:0-11430 GCA_027575235.2 Palythoa mutuki
CCTAAGTTGCGCAAAGTTGCCTAAAGTCGCCGTAAGTCGCACAAAGACGCGGTGGTTTTTTGTCTGCTTTCTTCTTAAGTCGCCTTAAATGCGCAAAGTCGCCTTAAGTCGCCCAGAGTAACGGCGACTTTGGGTCCTAGAGTAGGCTTATAAATGCTTGGTTAAAAGGGGACGTAAGTGTTTGCGATAATAATGTTTTACATATTTTTTTTACCTGCGGTATTATGGAGATTTTACAAAACTCGACGGTTTTCAGTATTGATAAGCTTTTCATTTCGGTAAACGGCTAAGAAAGTATATCGATATTTTGGACGCTAAGTTCCAAACCATAATTGTTGAACTACAATCTTTTTAATGTTGGCAGATACCTTCTTTTTATGGAAGAAAATGAATTAGGATAATTTGAGTTAGTATCGTGAGTGTTTGGGACTCGTCGTTTACGACTTCTTTTCACATCAGCTTGAATGACAAACAACTATAGGCAATCTGCGGTTTCGGCAATTGGTAAATTTGAATGCGGTGTTGTGGATTTTTGCGTTTTCTGTGCGGTTTTATTGATTTTATGTTCTCTTACGTCCCCTCTGTATAAGGCAATTATTTCATCCGGTAGTTATATTTTAGGCAGTTATGTTTTAGTACACGTACTTACTGAAAAAATAATTTCAAATGCGGTACCGAGAAATGAGTTAGGGAGTTGTAGGTAAAATTAATGTTTCATTATCAGTTGTCGTTTTTTCTTATCTCTGCAGCAAGCGGGTGTACATTCAGGTCCACAGGTGTTAGGACACGGTGCTGCGCACACCTTAGATTGCGACGGTGGCTCTAGCGGACCCAATCCACGTGACCCACCAATTATAGAACTCTGCCGAGGAATAAAATTTACTGGGTTTGGAGCTGGGTAGAATCCGGAGTACGAGGGTTGGTACCGAGGCTGCATGGGGTTACTGTATGCTTGGACGAACTGTGGTTGTTGCTGCATTTGGACCGGGGGTGGGTAATTCATGTAAGATCCATATTGTTGATTCGATTGGAACATTCCCGACATCTGGCCTTGGTTTGGGTAGGGGTTGGAGTAATACTGCGCCTGATAGGGTGAAGGGTAGGAGGGGGTCAGCGGCATTCGTCGTCGATGATGAAACCTATGATGCTTTCCCTTTCGGTGCTTTGTCTCCGAATCGGACATTCGTTCTGTCGCAGCTCCTGCTAAAGTTGTTGCCCGAGACATGGCAGGATAACTACCTTGAGATGCATAGGAAGCGTACGGTCTGTAGGGTTGTCTATACTGGTTATTCATGTAAGGCTGGTAGGGTTGATAGTTCTGGTAAGGTTGATAAGATGCGTAGGGTTGGTACTGCTGCGTTTGAGGGTACATATACTGAGGGCTCTGATACCCATTTCCATAGCCATAATACTGAGGAGCCGGCCTTTGCAGCTCTATAACCGGTTTGAACACTCTTACCGAGAACCCTGTCTGAGACTGCGGATTGTTGGGGTCATTAAATGATGGCATGAAAAAATCTTTATAATCTGGGACTGGGGCTACTGCAGCAGGCTGCGGAGGTGTTTTTGGCTGGGTTTTATTATCTTGAACAGCATCTGAAACTTTTTTGCCGTTACCTTTCTTTACCTTCATTCGATGTCTACGTGATGGAAGTCGGAATGCTGGTAACTGACGATATTGCCCAAAGGGTTGATTTATTGCCGCACTTAAATCGTTATATTGAACACTTTGGTTAGGTAAACAAGGAGGGGTAGGGCATGATGGCTGTGAGAACTGAGGGGAAGGTGGCGGGCAAGGAGGTTGAGGACACGAGGTACCTGAATAAGGTGGTGGTGGAATTGGTGGTGGTGGAATTGGTGGTGGACACGGTGGAGTAGGGCACGAGGTGGCTGCAAGTGGAACTGGTGGTGGGCACGGTGGTTGCGGACAGGAGGTAGCTAAGTTTGGCATGGGGGGTGGGCAAGGTGGTTGAGGACAGGAGGTAGCTAAATTTGGCATGGGGGGTGGGCAAGGTGGTCGAGGACACGAAGTAGCTGAGTTTGGCATGGGGGGTGGACAGGGGGGTCTACGGCATGGTAGTGGTGATGTCTGCATCGGTGGTGGGCAAGGAGGCCGAGGGCACTGTGCAGTTGGAACTGGGGGTGGGCACGGCGGTCGAGGGCATGGTGTAGCTAAGCTCGAGAGCGGTGGTGGACAGGGAGGTCTTTGACATGGGGTAGATGAGTACGGGACTTGAGGTGGGCAAGGAGGACGTTGACATTGGTTGTTAGGGTAAAACGACGGCTGTCTTAACTGAGGTAGTGGTATTTGGTTTCCACCCATCGCTGGATAGCCATATTGCTGACCGTAAGTTTGACCACCGTAACCTCCGGCACCATACGGCTGACCAGACTGACCGCAGCACTGTTGGTTACATGCCGTTGGTGCACACTGGGTAGCTTTGCAGTAGTTGGGGCAAGTTAAAGACTCATCTGTAGCACAAGACAATAGGCACTGTAAGTCCTAAAGTCCAATTATTTAGTTTAGACTTTACCAGAAGTTATACCTTATAATATTTTAATTCAAAAATGCTTTAATTTAAATTTTTATACCAATTCAACTTAAACATTTTCTTATATGATTATTCGTGTGTCTAAAACACTTTGCACAAGAAATAAAAAGATAATATTTTTATGTTTAATTTATGAAAAAATAAACAAGAAATAAAATTCAAATAAAATTCAAATATAGCAATATGTAACACATATAATTATAGGTTTTTCTAACACGATAACAGCTGTCATTAAATCCAATCCAGAGGTCATGCGTTCATTTCTCGCATGCGCCAAACACTGAGATGGTCGCCATTTCACGTGAATCTTGTCTTTTACCCCTCGGTATTTTTTATCTAAGAACTCGTACTTTTTATTCTTTTACACGCTCCACACGGACATATCTCTTGAAATATGAAAAATTATGATGAAAATAACATCAATTCGCAAAACGAAAAAGTCGTTTTTGACTCTAACTTTCATCTCACGATACACCCAACGCCATCTTGAATTCTCTTATGTGCAAGGTCAATGCAAAAACGAAAATAAAGGATATCCCAATGAAGTTCGTGGCTTTCGAAACGAGTCTCCTTTATTAATACTTGTGTCTTTAATCATTGAAATTAAAAATTTCGAGGCTGGGAAAAGTTGAAGAATTATAGAAAAAAATCAGCTTCTCATTTTCTTAGGTTCATACTCTTACGAAGTTCTAAAATTCCATGAAAAAAATCAGAAAAAAATCAGAAAAAAATCAGCTTCTCATTTTCTTAGGTTCATACTCTTACGAAGTTCTAAAATTCCATGACTTTCTATGACTTTTTACGTGAATCTTTCAGAATATTTCACGACCATGCGCTGTTTATTTCTACGCCAAATACATCAACAGAATCCTCACTTGCTCTTTCCCTGGCACGTTAGCCAAAATGAAGGAACAGAACAGCTGTTACTTTGAAATACTCATGTTAAACAACGAGAAGCTTTTTCATTCTTTATGTTGTTTTTGTACAATACTACATAAATTGTAACAATTTTCCATGACTTTTTACGACTCTAATCGAAATTCCATTACTTTCCTGGCCTGGAAAATGAAATTTTAAGGTTCCAGGCGTGTATACTACACCATTAGGTACCAAAGAACTATAGAAATAATGCAAAGAACTATAGAAATAATCATATTTTTATCTTATCTGCACACTCATCGGAAAAAGATGGGTATTTTTGCCCAAGTCATTTTAAGGCATGATTGATTTATGTCTTTCATATGGACTCCATCACTCGATCGAGCAATCAACCGACCAACCATTATGAACTTTCTTTCTCACTGCTCTTGTACTGGATAAACTAGTTTTTCTGAACCAGTTTGCAAATTAATTCTTGTTGTGTAAAACGTAACCGTATTCAGTGTCTGTTTGTGCTTAACGCTGACAAGAAACTGTATGGATTTTGGTCTCGGCTTCATTTCATTCTCACTCGTGGCGGGCTAAATCGACGACGTCAACTGTGGTAACAGTTTTACGTCCTCTATGATCTATTACTGAACAGACGCACTAAAACATGGAATCTATTTGTTTTATGTAATAAAAAAATAAAAACTTTGTAATGGTGACGTCAATCGTGCATCTGTCCTCTAATAGATCAGAGGCGAGAACCAATCAAAATGGGAGAATAACTTGGGTTATTATATATAAAGATATAGAAAGTACGTAGCTCAGTTGGGAGAATTTACCAACACGTCATTTGTCGTGTTTGGAGCTTAAAGGGTTGCACCTACCGACAACGAGAATGGCGTTCACCAACTCAAGTTTTAATCCATGAAGGACTCCAGTAGTAGTTTCTGTCTTGCCTCCCTGGACAACAGCTGCTGTCTTTCCTCCCTGGACAACAGCTTCTGTCTTGCCTCCCTGGACAACAGCTTTCTTTTCCGTTCCTTGTGCTTGAGAACTTGTTTTGATCGCATTTCTCAGCTTCTGCAACGGGTCCGTTGGTGAATTATCGTCCGGTGCAAATTCAAGTTGAAAGTCTGCTAAAATTAGATTCTTGTCATCTTGTCTGTTTTAAAAAAACACAATAGCAGTATAAATCAGATTCAACTAACTTCTCATGCCTTGTCTATTAAGCCACAATGAAAAAGTGCTAGCCGTTACGGTTTTCAGTATTACTATAACTTTTTGTTTTTGGAACATTATGTTAGAGAGAGTGGCTTTAAAAGGTTATACGCGAGTAAAATGATAAAACCAAATACAAAATAAATTACAAAAAGTTCACCAACTGGTCCATAACAAATCAATCGCATTTAAAGTGTTTTGCTAGCGTGTCTTAAGATTTTCACTCACTTAGAAGGTCCAAGATGCCTTGCGTATGTAAACCTTAGAACAACTACGTACGGTAATTAAACTCCTTCAGTGTCCAATAATAATCTTGAAAGTTAGAATGGCCAAATGTTTATAGTTTTCTCGTCTCACTCCAAGACGAGCCAGGGTTTTGTACGTGGGCTAATATGTTTGGACCTCAATTTGACCTAGGAGGATTTTTCTGTAAATTAAATTTTTCTTGATACTATTGGTAAAATCTAAATCTTGGAGAGGTGACGTAGGAGTCAACACAACGGCAACGCAAGTATGGTTTTAGTCCTGTTGCTTAGGAAAAAAAGTTATCTTTCATGTATCTGCAAAACCAGTTAAAATCTATGGCATTACGAAGCTAGGTTAGTAACTACTTTTGCCAGCCCAAGTGGCCAGTGAAGCCGGTGGTTATGCCTGCTTCTGAAGTCAGGTTAAAGTTAAGCAGATAAGGTCAAAAGTTTTTGAATCCCCCGATGGACACTAATCCATCGCAAGGTATCCCCAAGCAGAAGCTGCTACTCATTTTACCGACCTCCTAAGGATGGAAAGCTGAGTTAACTTTGGCTGAAAAGAAGGTCACATAATTGTTGAATTGACATGCACTTGGCTGAGCTAGGGGTTGGACGCTGGGTCCTTGTGGTTTAGAAGGCAGAGATCGTAACAGTGCGTCAACCAAGACGCTGTTAAAATATCTTTAATATCGAGATTGGTTATAGGTTTTATACCTAAAGCTGTCAAAGGTCATCTTATCGAACCAATCATCATTGCCGTACAAGTCCAGAATCTGTGACAAAAAATCAAAAAAAGTATTAATTCAACAGCAAAAATTTATTCAATAATTTAAAACTGTAATAGTAATGTGTTTTTATGGTTCACGCGCACAACAAAGATGTTTTTATAATCAGGGAGTTATAATTAACAATTATTCCACGTATGTTGGATATCAGGTGAGAGATAGCCGGGCTTTTTTGGCGCTTCAGAACCTAGGGAGAGGAGGAAGAGGCCCATTGTCCCCCCTTCACTCACAGACCATTTCACAGTTCCTGAAAGGTAACCAGGCCCCTACATGAAACCGAGGCGAAGATTGACCTGGCACAGTTAGAGAAGTGGAAATAGTTATAAGAAAGAAACTTATTGGCATGTAGATTCTTTCCACTTTTCTTAATGTGCGAGGTCAACCTTCCCCTCAGTTTCATGTAGAAGCTTGGTTACCTTTCAGGAACTGTGAAATGGTCTATTCCCTTACCTTTCCCCCTAAAATAATGAAACTTGGCACAACTATTAGCTGTGATAAACTCTACTTTATTTTGGTACTTTAATTTCTTAACTAGTTATGACGTCATAATAAAGTCAATTTCCCCATTTAGTCAACAGTTTTTCAGAGTTTAGGCTAAATCTTTCTTTTTAGAAGTAATGTTCACAAAACTTCTTTAATATTACAATTTAAACAGTTATAACGTTTATTTCGAATGCTTGGCCATTAGAAGCTACAAATGATGTAAAAGTGACATTGTTAGTTGATATTTTCACTGGAGAAACTCATGCTTTTACCATGACAACGGGCGATAAATTATCGATCGCAACTACATGCAATAACTGATTCCCTATAAAAGTTTTGGAAAAGTCATAAAATTTCAGCTCTTATGCCTTATGGATAAAGCGTTCAAAAGGCGAATGGAAAACCACATGACGGAGGGTCCATTTCCTCCCACATTCCTGCGTAAAGATAGGATTGAATTTCATTCAATTGTAAACAATTATATAATTAGAAATTATAACTAGATTCAATTTATCTGCAGTTGTAACGAGCTCTGATGAAATCTAAAAGTATTTTCTAAGCATGGTTTGCTTAACCAGTGCGTCCGAAAACAAGTTAAGTGGCGCGAGATTCGACAACCCTGTACAGAAAATTTCACAAATCGAAGAACTGTAGTGTGATACATTTATAAGCAATGTTAGAATTTCAACACCTTTCGGGAGAGAATGAAAGAGTAGCAAAACTCGATGAATTTGTTCCCTTGTAAAAATAAAAAAAAAAGTGTGGTTTGAGTGATGCCCAAAAATTTCCAACAGTTTACTAACCACTTTAAATCAAATCGAGAAAGCTGCGTAACCAAGATTTTTACACTTGTTCCATTCTGGTATAAAATCAATTCTTAATTTACGCAAAATCCATTTCTTCTTTCATTTTAGCATATTTTTTATATATTAGAATATTCAGCCTTAAGTAAACGAACTTACAACAAATGCAAAGCAGTAGTCAAAATTGACACCCAAGGTATTCCTATACCTTATCCATAAGTGGCGTCACTTTTTAAATATTCTTTTGTCTCCATTTAAATTGGCCCTACAAGCCTCGTTATCGGGTTAAATCTTTAAAAGAATATGTTACTCTAAACGAGGCTAATACGGCTAATTTGAATGTAGACAAAAGAATACTAAAATTTATGAATAAGGTCTATGTTCCTACAACTGAAGGCAAACCAACAAAGTCAGGGAAAATATGTACTTAATGTATACATGTATGTATATGCAGTTATTGATCATCTCCGAGAGAGTGGTCGATATTTACATACAGAGCCGAATATATTGTAAATTTTTCAAGAAAAACCTGCAGATCTGTTTTGGGAGGATAAACGGCCTCACTTGTCAGGAATGAACTGAAAATTACAAGCGGTTACGTATCGATTTATATTTGAAAAATAAACACATTCACAGTTCGCAGAGTCCCATTAATTGAGTTAGCTGATTAAATGATCATAGCATGTTTCTGCGTCCGCAGTTCGTATCTTTTGTTTAGGAACAAAGGTGCGGCTTACAGATAATTATATATTTTTCTTTAAGGCGTTATTTACAGTATTTTATGAAAGTATTTCAGGCTTTAACCCGTGAAATATTTTTCCAAGAAATACTGTAGTTTATGTTAATATATTTGAGATTCCCGATAAACGTATTCAGTTCAGCCGAATGTAAAGACCTTACTCATAAATAGCGTTGATTTTAATATTCTTTTGTCTACATTCAAATTAAGGTCTATTATCCTTGTCCTTGAGTTAAACTTTCAAAAGAATATGTTACACAAAACGAGACTAGTAAGGCCAACTTGAATGTTGACAAGAGACATTATAATCCACGCAATTTATGAACATTAGGATCTCTGTACATGAATACAGTTGCCGATTTTCTCCGAGAGAGGGTTTGATGTATAGATACAGAGCTGTAGGTGTTTTCGATAAATTTACAGTATGTATGTATCTATGTATGAATGTAACCAAATTGAAATCGCTCAGCATAGTTGACCTTATTTAAATTGTTCCTTAAGCCTTCCTTATTTGGAGTAATCTCCTTATTTTTGGCAATCCCTCAGCCAAACAAAACCGTTGTCAATTCAACTACATTTATTTTCACTTACCGCTCCTTCTAGATGATGTCTGAGTGCCAAATATCGGGGAGTAGTTGGGTTCAGTAAGGCATCCGCCCAAACTTTGTCCAAAAACCGTATGGTAACTTCATAGGTTCCAACATCTGTTATTAAAAAGAAATACAGTATATTTTAAGCTATTCATGTGATATACCGGACTTATGAATTTTTTGATCCACAAAGAACGCTAAATAATGGGTAATTTTGTATGAACATATGGATATATTGAGCCTAGTACTTTGTAGGATATACACCTAGCGTTCCATCCGTAAGAACGGAATTAAGTCATAAGTGAACCGTTCGACGCGTGAGTTCCTGTAGCTCAGTTGGTAGAGCGTCTAACCGGTAATCAGAGGGTCATGGATTTGGTTACCGTTAGGGACACAGAATTTTTTTTCTTCTGAGAAAAAGAAGCTTGAGATGTCAACATATGTCACATGACGTCACAACACATCACATCGCATCATATCATATCAAACATGTCTGGGCTTCGTTTTCTCTCAACACTTTCCTCGTGTTCTCTACGTATAACGTGTTTCTAATTAACAATTAGAATACGAGCTCGCAATTTCTATCAGCTGAGTATTCCGGCTAAATGTTTTAGTAGGAATCTCTGGAGAATAAACAACAGAACTACGATCATTTTTGATAAATAAAGTTTTTTAGAAAATAGCCCAAGGAAAATACGCGCACTGATTGGTTAATAATCGTGTTTGTATAACTCGATAGAAACACAGGTTAATGACGTGTAACTCGCGTGGTGTAGAGGATCTACATTTTGATCACAAATAAATTAATTATCAATTTTTCTTCGTTTTTCGTTATTTTCCTTGGGCTATTTTCTCGCCTGCGGCTCGTGTTCCCACAGCATTTCTCATTCTCCCAAACTTCCACTCGTGTTTGTATAGCTCGATAGAAACACGGTACATGTTTTCTATTTCTCAACTATTAAAACACAAGATGGTATGTTTTTATGTAGATTTTACTTACTCTTTGCAGTGACATGAAGTCTCAGAGCTGCATAGCCCCGCAGTCAGGGCGTCAGATTTTAATGTGACTGACCTTGGTTCAAATTTCATACTGACCACGAAATGGATTTATCTTCTGGTAAATCCCAGAGGTCAAATCTGCCATGCTTTATAGTTATATAAATAGGTGGATCTTTGTTTACATTCCTTGCTTCATTAGCATACGTGCTTCTCTTTCTGAGATACAAATTGAGAAGTATTGAATATTAAAAGAGCTTTACAAAATGATCTTTTTTTAAAAAAGTGAAAGCTGTATGTTACATACCGTTCTCGTGATATGGTTTTAAATATTGGAAATTTTACAAAGAATGTAAGAATTAATGGTTTTGCCACCCAGTTGTTCTGCATTTTGTCGGACACTGGTATCTTTTTTCAAACTGCTTGTACAGAACCACATTTTGGACGCTAACCACAATTTATTTGCCTTTCTCAAGTTTTAAACTCAATTCCCTTTTATTCTGGTTCTTTTACCTTGAGTTGTATGCTAATGAAGCAGGATGTAAACAATGACAGACGTCAGAAAAGATTCACCTGTAGCCAACTGGTCTGACTCCTGCCAGTTGTGGTTCTTAATTGTGTAGTAGTTTAAGTTATGCTTGATGATACCAGCTCTTGTAACTGCTTTGAAATTTGAGCTAAAATAAAGTATTTTTTCACATGTCATTGCAATGAGTATAATCCTGTTTATGAATGTTGCTGTGCATACGAATGTTTTGTTCAGCTAAGATAACCTGAGAGTTAAGAGTGTTTTTTTTATCGGACAGGTCGTTGGTGAAATAGATGAATTTGTCAAAACTGGCCTCTGGGTTGGAGATTGTTTTATCTACACTAACTCAGGTGATTAGTTTCATCAGCTTTTTGTTCACTGTGGTTGATATCAGCTGGACTAACAGACTAATTTTCCTATTGTAGTGAAATTTCACATGCATGTGTTTTAACAATCTTGCTTGTAACGTGACAATCCAATAAGGCGAAATATGGACCAGTATTACTTTAGGTAATGTTATAATTTTGTCCATTTCTGGCCCTGTATCAATTTTCTTGATGAACTTACTAATTCAGAAAATGTGGAAAAGTTAAAGACTTCATAGATACCATGATCTGTTGTATAGATCTTAATTATAGTAAAAACACAGCAAAACAAACTATATAAAGCAAGTTATCGGCTTTCTTCGCAGGTTGTCTGTGAATACTTTCAACACGTATTCCTGCAATTTATTGATATACAGTTTGTTGAACTTGCATGTTAAAATATAGCTATCATATTTTTAATAAATTCTATTTTATTGTGTTGTATTGTAATGTATTGTATTGTAATGTAATGTAGTGTAATGTATTGTATTGTAATGTAGTGTAATGTATAAGCTGACGCAAAGTTTTGAGGGGATAATTATTGTGGCGGTCCATTAAGATGTTTTTCAGTTTTGTTGTCAATGTTTATGCCGGTAGCATCCTTTCACTGTACACACGAAATCTAGTTAGTGAGGTTGGATGCCAACTTGAGCTTCCTTGACAGCTTCTGACAATCACATTCCAGGAATCGCAATACAGCATCATCATTTAGCGAAGGTCATCAATTATTTGCCTGCTTAAATCTTTCATATAGTTGTTTATATGCGTTTTCTTCTCCGATTTGGTTGACCCAAAAAATGACTGCCACAGTACTGAGTTGTCTTTTGGGGGGTAAACAGCAGGTTGAATACTAAAGGCAGTGTACTTAGATACTCTTTCTTTGTTTACAGTAAAACTGAAACGTAGTGAATTTTTTACTTTGTGCAGTGAACAGGTTGAATTATTATGTTGGAGGTGAAATCGTCACAATCGCCCATCTTGACAGGTATGTATATACTCCTTTTTATATATGCCCAACCTTTATTGGCATTACAGAAAAAGGGCACCTGTGTTACGAAAATTCCATGCTGTATAATAGTATACTTTCTGACAGAAGAATGGGCAGATTTTGATATTTAAGTTACTAACAAAAGTTTACTGCTGGCTAGTTTGTTCAGATAATTGGGTCAGTTGTCAATAGCTAATTATCACTAACCCAGCACTAACGCAGGGTTATGTGTTTGTTCCACCTTCTTATTGATATGATAAGATATGA
>JAODFW020784458.1:0-11429 GCA_027575235.2 Palythoa mutuki
TTACCGACCTCGGGAGGATGGAAAGCTGAGTCAACTTTGGTGGAAAAGAAGGTCACACAAATGTTCAACACTCGGCTAAGCCAGGGGATGAACAAGGTACCTTGTGATTAGAAGGCAGAGATCTTAACAGTGTGCCAACCACGCTGCTGTAAAAATAAATAAATAAATGTTTGGAGCACTATTAAAGCTCAATGCTCTTATAATAACAAAATATTGTTGTCAATGGTGGTGACTGTCGTTTCAACAACCTGTGCGGAAGTTATCTTCAGAGTCAAGTGACATTGTCCTTCTCAGTATTACACAAACGTGGACAATCTGGTTCAAACCATTCACTGATATCAATCAATATAAATAAAGTTTACATAACTAATTGTTACAAACAATGCCATCCTTAAAACACACACATCATCGTCAGTCACCAACATCAACAACAGCCCGTGTATGTCATAATATTTTATCCCTTGTATTATCAGTCTCCAATGGTGCCATTTACAAAGGAATGAGAATGGTAATACCACTGAGCCTCAGAGTCTGAACAGATGCTTTCTCTAATCCATGAGTCACACTGATGTTGCTTGCAAGTACCTGTGAACAAGCGTGACAAAAACATTTTCTGCCAGCCAATCAAAGTTCAAAGTCTTGACCATCAAACTTCAAAGTTTAACCAAACATGTCTGGAACATTTTGGTGCCACTTTGCTTACAGGAAACACAGCATACATGAATTTTGTGTTTTGCAGTTTGAATAGCAGATGATAGGAAATCAATAGAAGAATTTCTGTCTGATGTAGACTATGGTCTTTTACAATTTTATGATTATTTGCATAACTGGTGCCAAAACATTAGAGACATATTTGGGTAAACTTTAAGTTTTGATTGTCAAAACTTTGAACTTTGATTGGCCAGCAGAATGTGTTTTTGTAATGCATGTTCACAGGTAGTTACAAGCCACATATTTTCAATTGGCTATTAAAGTTAGGGGGAAGAGATATAAACAACTTTTATAGCAGCTAGTAATGGCAATATAGATAACAACATTCAAACTTCCCATCTATTGGGAATATTATATCATACTGCTCTCCTTGACGTCTTATCAGGCTTATGCTTTAACACACATGAATTGCAGTTGTTTAAACCATTTTCTTTACTGCAGGGGTCACCTCATAGTTTGTTATAGTATTATGTATGCTGGTACATTCATTTTCTATCAGACCATAGTTAAATATTTTTTGTTACATTTTTAAATGACATACATATCTACCTTTTAACTGTAGATAAAACTTAATTTTTTAATAACTATGATTATTTTACTGCACATTTTCATGTAAGTCAAAAGAGAAGGTCACTAGAGGAGTCAATTTAGCGTTTACCACAATAATTTACAATAAGTTGCATTTTGAAGATAAACAATTATTACATAACTACACGAGTAAATAAATGTACCGAAACAAAATACTTCATAAGACTTTCCTTTTTGTATTATGATCAAACGGCTGGTATAGAGCATACAAAAAACACATAAAAAAATCTGCAAAAAATAAGTTTTGCCCTTGGTATACAAAATGATGAACTGTGCTTCTCAAAACCAAGTAAAGTACGGAATTTTGTAAAGGACAACAGAGTAAATGAAAGTAAAAATACAAAGACTACTAACTAGAGATTTTAAAGTTTTTCACTGCATTACCATAGTCTTTTTAGCCTTCATCATAGCGCGTTCAAGTCAAAGGTCATGCAATATAGATATATATATGTCCAGACGAGTGTATATATATAATTTTGTACCGATCAGTGATCACAAAATATTAATATTAGACAAACGCCAACTCTATTACTCACTGTGAATGGATATTCCTCGACATTCCCCACCGCGATTGCCGCTTTATCATCAAAGGTGTTTGCAGCACCGGTCAATACTTGATGCAGTTTCATAGTAAGCTATGGCTGTTGTCCATTATCTCACTTTCAGCTGTTTGATTCTTTCAACCATTGCAAGCCGCCGCCATCTTGACGTTTCGTTGGACTATCCTCTGGAGCCCAGGCCTACTCATGTATGCATTGTTCTCCGATCTCCCCTGGCTCAGCTCCGCGCAAACTCAGTAGCAGCGAAGCAAGGTATGACTCCCTGGCTCAAAGTCTTAGACCGACTACTTTTCTGAGGGTCTTGCGATGCTGAGTAGTTTATAATAAGCATTTTCCCTGAATTTTGTCTTTTTTGTGTAAATAAAATCAAATGAATAACTATAATTGGCAACTACCAAGATGGAGATTTGAAAATGTTAGATATTGCGCGGGATATTCTCATGTTATTAGACAAGTCAAGTTTCGTCTCAAACTTCCACAAGTGTGTCTATAACTCTAGAGGAATGTACACGGAAATATTGCCTTATTTTGTGTTTTTACAAAATATTCCACTGAAAGAAACTAAGGCATTTTATTAATATTGGACTATGTTTGAACTGAAGTCTTAGAAAAATGGCTTTCAGCCAATCGTTGCATACTACGTTATACAAATGTTATTTCATGAGTCCTTGAATTCCTTTTTTCTTTGTAGTTTATTTGAATATTATTCACGTATGAAGGAACTTCAGAAAAGTTTAGCGTAAACAAAATTGTAGAATCAGAAATTTTTCAATTCGGTTTTTAATTTCTGTTTCTTTCTGCCTTGCTATTCTGGAATAATCCATCGGGTCTCTCAAACGTTTCCTCCATAAAGGAGAAAAGAACAAAAAAAATAGAAATAAAAACTGCGTCATTGTTAAAGCCGAATCAGCTATCGATGAAATGAGTAAGGGACCGGAGGGAAGAGGGTCCAAGAACTAATTGGAAACTTTTCCCTCGCTGCCGGGAGATTTATGTCAATATTTCCTGAGTTTGTTTGTGTTCCTTCTGCTCCGACTGCCTCGTTTGCGAGTGACTCCCTCTTTTAACAAAAGTTGGTTTTTAAAAAACCGAAAACTCAACATTTTCACCTCTGAATGTACAAAAATTTTATATTTTCTTTAGATTTGAATGAAGGCAAAAGTGCCGATCGATCTTCTGGATGCCATTAAAGGCAATCAAGTAACAGACATGTTGTAAAGTTCTGTCATTTATATCGGTTGCACTCTTTTTTTAATACGTAGATTATTTTCCTCGGAACTGAAACTAAACGAATTCCAAGGAAACAAACTTGTTTTCCTACCTTTTTCACTTCCTGGTATTTGAATTTAGTTAGAAACGGAAAAATCTACTAGGATTGGCAAAACTGCAACCATTTTAAAAGTTGTAGAATTACGATTAATAACTGGAAATTTTGAATTCTAACAGGTTTTCATTACGTCAAAACAAAAATTAAAACAACAATTTCAGTAGTAGCGATAAAATTCATGATAATTTTGTATTATGCTTACAATTTTTTGCTCTTGCATAAAACTGCTTTTAGGTTTAGTTGTAGTTAATAAAATCTCAGCAAAAAATTTGTTAAAAGATTTTTCTTTATTGTTGATTTTGTTCTATTTCTTTTAATGTTAAAATAACTTTGTTATTCTAGCAGGAACTGTGCTGTACCTAGCGATAAACATCACTGCATTGCAGCGAGGCGACCTGTGGATTGTGGATATTTTATTTCATGTGTTGTTTTTGACGTCATTTAGTGATTGGCGCCAAAACTTTGAGGCTCTTATTACAGTCAGACAAATGGTATGACAGAGTTGACACTCACTCATTTGTCGCGTGCACGTACGGTCAAAGGTAACATGACTTAATATACCTTAAGTAAGAGTTAAATTTGTTTCATAGCTAACTTGCTGCCCATTACCTTTCAGCTCACGGAAGGAGAACAAGTCGTTACCAATGCCCTACAGTTTCGTTACAAAGCCGAACTGATCTGATTTCGCGTCAATTTCAGTCACTGAATCAAGGCCGCCTCTGAGTTGTGCTCAAAGAAGAAAGCTTGGCTGCACTAAACCGGAACAGGTAATTTTTTCTTTCGTAGATGCAAATAATGTTGAAAACTATGTCTGTCCTTCTGTGCAAGCGTATCTCCTTCATTTATTGTAATCGTGAATCTTAACTCTGTCAATCTGTGGTTTCGTGCTCGTCAATTGACGCTGACACGTTCTAGTAGTAAATGTTATTAAAACACTTGCCATTCACTTCATGTATTTATTCTCACTGACGTATTGAAATAGTGGCAATAAAAGTAAATTACAGTTTTATCAACAGTTTTGCTTTGTTGCATAAAAAGTATGTTTCCTTGTTCCATGTCATATGATACAACGTAGTCGTGTCAGCGTGTGTGACATGTGAGATCTCAGGACCGGAAACGGCCAAACATAGTCTCGCAGTTTCACTTTTCAACAAAAAGATCATATTTTTTACTGTTTGTTGCCACTTCTGAATGAGTTGCCCTATTTTACAATGACGTTATGGATGGAATACTATTTATACTTCTAGCAAACCTAAAAACAGTGGAGAACTTCATTCATACGATATAGTCTTTATATAGATTCTCAGTATTTGGACAAGTACAGGACGGGTTAAATATTCACAATTTCGTTTTTAAAAAAAGACAGAAATTTGAATTTCTATATTATAGCATTGTGTGATCACAACACTTGTATGGAAAATAATTATAAAAACATGGTTTTAACGCTGAAGTAGTATAGAAATAGTATAGTATGTTTTTTTTCATTTTGCTTAAGCAAATATTCCAGAGTTAAAAATTTTAAAACATAAACTAAAGGATGTGTGAATGTGTTCATAGCTTAAAATATAAAAAGTAAAACCGCAGTAAATATGTATGCTACATCAAAAATTAACACTTATTTGATAAATACTTATACTTGTACTTTCACTGCATTGTAATTTGTAAAGATAGACATAAGGATAGACAATGTTCTGTAATTTTATCTCTGAAAACACCCCTCTGGTCTTGAGAGTCTTGAAAAAATAAGGTATAAATACCTTACTGCTGAATGAAAATTTATTTCAAAAGCTTTGAGTTTCATGGCTGTAAAGAAACTAAAATTTGGTGAGGGGGAGGGTTGGGGTGGGGGATGCATGGGAGTGTTGGGAGTGAAAAATAACATAAAAGGATAATAATTGTTGTTGTATTTTGATAATGAGGGCTATTTAGCTGGAGTTGTTTTGTATACTATGAAGATGAAGATAATGATGATATCAATAATAATGATAATAATGATAATATTGATAATAATAATAATATTAATGGAAACATGGAAAGATCCCTCAGAACACTCCTAGGTTCTAGGTGTAGAGAAATCTTAAGGCTAATTCAGAAATCGGTCATTGCAAGTACGCTCCACGATGCTCGGACATTCAAAGTTGCTGCCTAATTGACTTTAAGATAGACTGTAAATAGTTAGTGAAATTGATGGTAACCAGTTGCCACTCTTTCTAGCAAATACTAGCACGTCGTTTCCACATTATTTTTTTTTAGGCACACGAGCCAGTTTTAATTAATGTTATTAGGTTTTAATAGAAAGTGATAATCCCTGAAGGAACATAGGTTAGTACGTTATTATGCCCTATGTTCTTTAGTAAACTTAGCGTCTAGAAGTTTTTACTGCTGTTATAATAATAATAATAGTAATGATGATGACAATAATGATAACCTTTTTATGTAGGGACTATTCATTGCTACACTAAGCAGATTCCGTGTGTACACAGGATCAACAGTCGAGGGTTTAAAGTTGCGAGATACAATGAGCTCGCATACATTAGGAGATATCCCTCAGCTGCAGACCAACTCTAAAGGGCTGTTGGCCTGGGCATACAGATTTGTTTGAGATACATTCTCGATGAGGTTTGTGTCTCAAGATCCCTCTTGGGTCTCACCTGTTTGCTACTCTTTGGGGTTTTGTCAGACCTACAATTCCCCTAAAGTCTGGTTACACTGCCCCTCAATGTAACAGACAGACCACAACACCAGGCGCAATACCTGGTCTTTGTAAGGGAACCTTAATTAAAGTTTAAGAGATTTAGTCTATGATCCTTATTCAAGAAGATGCAAAAGTCTAACCATTTACAGATGTCAAAGCAAAGGAATTATCTTCTACTAAGCAAATGTCATGGCAGGTCTCCATGCATCCATAACTGCCCGCACAACAGACTGGCACCTTACCAATGAGGCAATTGTGGTGTGTGCTATTGCACACTCTACAGCACAAAGTGTTGCATTTAAAACTCTTTCAATCATTATAACAACAACAATAGCAGTTAATTCACCTTTTGTTCTAAACAATTTAAACATAATTGATATAATATTTATTTTAAAAAGATGGGAAGGCAGGGCTTACCATTTAAAAATCCTTGACGGGTGAAAAAAAGCTTGTTAAAAGTATTAGACGTGAGTAATTTTTCTCATTGGGGAAGTGGTTAAGAACACCTGAAGTGACACTACTGCACGAAGTTTCTCTGTTATATTCTTTTCTTGCACTCTTAATTATACAACAGTAAACTATACATAAAATTATATAGTAATACTGACAGTAACCAACAGTAAAGACTGTAAGACATATCCTCTAGATAGCAAACACAACATTTGTCTCAACATCTGAATAATGATGTTCTTGTTGAAGCTGCTAGAATAATCATAAAGTATTTCAAATTTTAAAAGACAAACCTCACAAAGTAACTTTTAATATATACTCCGATGTTGCAAGCATATTTTAGCAAGTAGGCGAGTGATTGATTGCTCTTCTTCAATCAATTTTTTACAAGCAATGGTGAGCAAGAGTGTTTGCTCACCTTAAACACTAAGGTCTAGCTATATGATGGTGCTACAGCGGGCTGCCTGGAGTAACCATAAGTAGGCTATACAATCCAGGTAACCAGAACTCCACATGGATCAAATATTTTTTTTATTCACCACAAACAAAGACTTAATTATAAGAAATTAGGTACTATTGTAATCTGCTGTACAGTGCTCTAAAAAACTGCTTGATTTTTGTAAGACATCTTTTCTTGTCTTTTCTATTCTTGTGCTCTAAAAATATAGCAATGTTCCAACTCAGTGACAAATGTTTATGTTACAGCAATTTGGAGGAAAAAAACATTTTTGTTTCCATTATTTAGCAAGTCTTTTGATTGCAAGACTTATTAATATTATATTCAAAATGAGTTATGAAATAATTTCTGTTGAGCATAAATTCAACTCTAAATTCTTATAGAAACACTCATGTTCCATTACAACAGTGATGGCCAGTTAAATGGTTGCAAAAAGAAAGTTTAATCACATCAGAAAAACATAAATTAAATAAATATTTGAAGGAACTGTTTCACATACTGATGAGGAAAGGTTTCGACATGTGATTATGCATGTCTATATCACCATGGAATTAGTGGGGACAGAAAAGCCACTCAGTTTTTTAAAAGCTTAGTGTTCTATTATATTACCATTATTTCACCAACGCTTGTCCAACCTAACTGCAACTGTGCCAGCATCATCCTACCACATCATACAATTCTTCCAACCCTCAGCCAGGACCTCTGTTTAGGAGCTTAATGGTCTACTGTACTGTCGTTACCACTCCATCCCAACCTCAATCTGTGCTATTCTGTACTGCTCCAGCCTTCTCCCAATACACACTCTATTACCATACTACCAGATCATCCTCTATGTTCCACCTATCCCAACCTTTTCCAAATTAATTTATTTTCTACTACTCCAACAATATCCCAGCATCTCCTCCATTACTCTTTAGAAACCTTATCTTAATTCATCAGGCAACGCTCCTCCAACCTCACCCTAATCCATCAGGATACACTTCTCCAACCTCATTCAAATCCATCAGGATACACCCATCCAATCTCATTCTAATCCATCAAGCCACACTCCTCCAACGTCATCCTAATCCATCAGGCTGCAATTCCCCAACCTCATCCTAATCCATCAGGCTACACTTCTCCAACCTCATCCTAATCCACCAGGCTACACTTCTCCGACCTCATTCTTATCCATCAGGATACACCCAACCAATATCATCCTAACCCATCAAGCTACACTCCTCCAATCTCATCCTAATCCATCAGGCTACACTTCTCCAACCTTATCCTAATCCATCAGGATACACCCATCCAATCTCATCCTCATCCATCACGCTACACTCCTTCAACCTCATCCTAATCCACCAGGCTACACTTCTCCGACCTCATTCTAATCCATCAGGATACACCCAACCAATATCATCCTAACCCATTAAGCTACACTCCTCCAATATCATCCTAATCCATCAGGTTACCCCATCCAACCTCACCCTAATCCATCAGGCTACACTCCTCCAACCTCATCCTAATCCATCACGCTACACTCCTCCAACCTCATCCTAATCCATCAGGATACATCCATTCAATCTCATCCTAATCCATCAAGCTACACTCCTCCAACCTCATCCTAATCCATCAGGATACATCCATCAAATCTCATACTAATCCATCAAGCTACACTCCTCCAACCTCATCCTAATCCATCAGGATACATCTATCAAATCTCATCCTAATCCATCAAGCTATACTCCTCCAACCTCATCCTAATCCATCAGGATACATCCATCCAATCTCATCCTAATCCATCAAGCTACACTCCAATCTCATCCTAATCCATCAGGATACATCCATCCAACCTCATCCTAATCCATCAGGATACATCCATCCAATCTCATCCTAATCCATCAAGCTACACTCCTCCAATCTCATCCTAATCCATCAGGATACATCCATCCAACCTCATCCTAATCTATCAGGATACACCCATCCAATCTCATCCTAATTCATCAGGTTGCACTTCTCCAACCTCATTCTAATCCATCAGGATATATCCATCCAATCTCATCCTAATCCACCAGGCTACACTTCTCCAACCTCATCCTAATCTATCAGGATACACCCATCCAACCTCATCCTAATCCATCAGGTTACACTTGTCCATCCTCATCCTAATTCATCAGGCTACACTCCTCCAACCTTATCATAATTCATTAGGCTACACTGCTTAATTCTTTTATTTATCAAATTATTGTATATTACTCTCTGTATCCGACTTTGATTTTTGTTCTTTTGTCTTAGAGTTTGTCTTTGTTTTCAGTAAGCGATTGTTCTTTTACTTATTGTTGTATCACAGTCGAATAGTTTTCTACTATATTAGCATATAGGAAAAAATTTACATTCAGTTGACCTGATGATGTTGCCGGGATGGCAACGAAAGGTTGTCTTATACAGTCAGCTTTTTTATTAAATTGTATACCGAAAGTTACTTTCATTGAGATTATATTTATTTATGTGTAAAGCCTTGTTTCTTACATTTGCAATAAAATATTTTCATAATACAATCTAATATTTGTTTCGCGGACTAACTTACTGTAACTTATAACCCATACCACTCGCCCAAGCCGGCCCACTATAAACTTCTCATGATTACGCGTGACTGTTAGATGTGATATTTTAGTGATTTTGAGTGATTTCTGAATGTGGCCGGCGAGTTGGAGTGGTCGGGTTGGTTCGTGGGCAAGTTGACGTGATACCATCGTACTGTGCGTACTACCAGCCGTTACTTTTTAGTTTTATTCCAACCTAGCTTTGCCTCAGTTTGACCTTGAGTATAGTGTTTTGATGCTCTAGTTTTCCACCTTGTACAAAAAAACTGATCCCCAGTAAACTTATTTAGTTGTGGCACTGTGCTTCAGAGCTGCTTAAGACGATCAATCATACCCACAGCTTATGCATCTAATATTGAAACGTGTTGGAGTATCTTGCGAAGAATCGTTCTTTTATCTTTTCTATCGTGGGCCTCACTCGTATAGTTATCCACAAATGGGGCCTTGGCGCATGCATGCATACGTATTAACGTGTCTTTGACAAGCCCTTGCACGGACACTTTTCGGTCCCTTTTTAAATATGGTCAGTGACTCCATATATAGGGGTAACAGATCCAGGGTTCGCACGCGCCTTGAAAATCCTTGAAAGTCCTTGAATCTCAAAATAAAAATTCAAGGCCTTGAAAGTCCTTGAAAATTGCAGTCAGTGCTGGAAAGTCCTTGAAATTTGTTGCTAATTTCATCCAACTTAGATTCTAGAGTGCCTTACATGAAAATATATGCTACTGGCTGAAACGTAGCAACACGTAATAGTAAAAGAACAAATAAAAACGATTAATCCTTTGATTTTGCAGTGCGCGTCAACCTTGAAAAACGGAAAATACGTCCTTGAAAAGTCCTTGAATTTTTAGTCCAAAACAGCGTACGAACCCTGAGTTAAGCAGACCCCGAAAAGGAGAATGGGGCCGAGTACCATAGTCCATAAATCGCTTTGTGGGCCCTTTCCGACTTGTGTCTCATCGCCATCGTATTCAGCATTTTGAAAACTCTAAGTGTGCAACGTTTAATGTTTGTGTTATGCTATCGATCAAATATCAGTGTTTGTATCAAGCTTTAACCGGCCCCAGCCTAAAATACTGTGTTATTGGTCACAATATTGGGGTCTGGGCACTAAATACGTCATTTCTAAAGGCTCTTGGAGAAGAGCCTAGCCAAATCTTTAAAGTTACTTTCAATAAATTACTGGTGTTTTGAAATAAATTTTTACTTATTTAGAGCAATTTAGTACTTGTTAAATATACGGTTTCACCGCGTGTGTGCGACACAAAAAGCAAGATAACAGAATTTTACACATATCGGAGCTAATCAGCTACCTAATTAAATAGTATGGGCTTTGTTATTAAAATTTGGTTCCGAGCATATGTGAAGTTTTTATCTAAAGTAGGCCTAATACTTAAGCTCAGTACATTAGTTTTAAAAAAACTGTAGAGTTCCTAATAATATGTTGTATTCTTACCTTTGTCTTAAATTCTTGATACAAGTAATTTCCAACCCACGTGTCAAAACGCTGTGTGGATACCAACAAATTCAGGCACTCTTTTCTTATTCAGCTGCCTTTCACCATATCTCTTGTCATTCCTAACTTTGCTTTAACGTAAACTTTTTCGTAAAGATTCCTAGCGTATGATATTGTGACAAATCCTCTTAAAGTCGTGTCAGCTCCAACGCTTTGAATAACTTGACGGATGAAGAGCAATTACATGCATGATTGAAGGATTTTCACGTGCATTAATCTGAATTAACATCAAATAAAAGAAAATATTTTTTTGTATTCAGCTATCATTATACGACTTTATAAAAGAGATTTATATAAATTTTTTGTTGTTGCACTGCTTAAGGCGGGAGTACACCCAAAGTTCTATTTTCTCAATTTGATAGTTCTTCGGCATGATGATTTCCTGTCAATAAATGTTATCAATAATAAAGGCCAAAATATTGTTTGTTTATCTTACTGTTTCTTAGGCATCCAAATGGGAGACATCTTATTATAGTGCCATTTTAAGGGTTCATCTGAGAAAAAATCAGTCTTCCCAAGTCAAAGGAAAAACAATAAAAA
>JAODFW020785456.1:0-11428 GCA_027575235.2 Palythoa mutuki
GTCCTGCTGCATTGCAGTGAAACATGGTCTCCTAATGCCAACTACCTTCAGCAGCTCCACCGCAACAACAAATCGATGATAGGATGGATTGCGGCATCAAGTCACAAGAGGAAGCCTCCTTGACGCACTCCTAACCAGATTTGGATTGGAGGAAGTGACATCAGTGCTGTGCACTCGGTGTTTCCAGTGGTTCGGGCACATCTCACGCGCTGAGTCGTGCATCAACTCTGTCATTGGTATGGTCATTCCAGGAAAGAGAGGACTTGAAAGTCTGCAAACTGGCCGGCACTGACCCACTGGACAGAGATGAGTGGAAGGCTGGTATACAACAAAGCTGCCTGCTTCTGCCTACCTCGAACCCTGGAATGCCTGAAGTAGATGAATACTAATCTTCAATCAGATAGACAGACAGTGAAGGATTAGTTGTACTTCATTTGTCTGTTCATGCTTGATAATGTCTTGTGCTGCCTTGTCTTTCCTAATGCACGCAATACAGAAGTGTTTCATGTTTGATTTTTATTCTAAAGAACTCTTCTTGTAGTTATTAGTTTTTATGGTACCTGAGTTTTGTTGTTGTTAGGCCCTTATTAATGTACAAACGCAAACAACTACTAATATGAGGAGCTTCCTGCCCGCAGTTTTTATAAACACTACACCATGTTGAGACGTTTCTTTATCATGATTCTGTTTTCACGTGTTTTGTTTGTGTTTTTTCTCTTTTCCTTTCCATTTCATTACCCTTTCGTAGTATGTTTCTGGTTTCAGTTATGTTAGATTGTGATCCATAACTAATTCAGCAAATGATTCTCCTGTTTAGGTTTTCCTGGTGCTCCATCGGCGATACGAATAAGCAAGGTATTGTGGGACATTAAACTACACTTCTGTTTAATACTTTGTATATTTTTGACGACGTGGTTTTACATTGAGTGACTATTAGAGTTATGATTTGTATTTTTAGTCTCAGCTACAATATTAATTCCTTGGAACGTTAAATATTTATCAGGTACAGTGACTGCAGTAGTACCCTATAAGGGCAGTGTTCTCATCCCTAGGAGATACAGTACAAAAGTCCTGGTTGCAATGCAGGTTTTTCAAAAAATGAAATTGATTGCCAGGAAGTTAACTTTTGTTGGAAACTAGCGTCTTAGTTGATTTCTGTTCTGTTAACAGATAAATGTCAGGTCCTCTCTGTAGTTTATGGTGAAATCTTTTTTGCTACGCTTTATTTAGTGCACTTTAGATGTGATCAAGTCAGCTATAGAGTATTGTAAGTCTCTATAAATTTAACCCGTTCTTACTTATAACCTTGTTTGTGATGGCATTCACCTTTACAGAATACGGAAGGTGCTCATCTCTCCTGGGAGGCGCCGTCAAATGCTGCAGGAAACGTGACGGAATATTCCGTCTACTTGGCCATTCGCAGCCAAGCACCCAACCAATCAGAATTGAAAGAAGTTGGGGGAATGGGCCCCACCAATACTCCAGTACAGCTGGCATTTGTGCGGGTATACTGTGGGCCCCAACCAACTTGCACGGTTACCATGGCAACACTGCAGAATGCACATGTGGACTACTCGACCAAGCCTGCCATAATATTTAGAATTGCAGCACGAAATGACAAAGGGTAAGCATTTCTGTTTATTTTGTATCTTTTTGTTGGTGCTTGGCTCTAGGGAGCCCAACACTTTAAAGTTCCGCCGACCATCCGTCTTTTTCTTGGTCCGTTCTGGTACAGTATCTTTGAAGCTGTCCATGACTTTCATCTTTGTTATGAACCACTTTGAGCACGTTTATTTGAGTTTGAACAAGAATAAAATGTCTTCACGCGTTGGCAAAAAACAACAAAGAAAAAACGTATCGGTCATGTTGGATATCAAGACAAAAGAAATCATCAAGAGAAAATTTGTTGAAGATACACTGATATGGTCACTTTGGCATTTGTTGTTTTTTGTTTTGTTTACATAATTTGGAGAGACTTGGTTTTCCTTGCTCAAGATTTAGTAAAAAATTTGCAATAAGGGGTGCTTATTTTTTATGAGGATGGGGAAAAGGCATGTGAGATTTAAGATGTCTTCTCAAAAAATAGGGATGATCCCCAGTTTTCACAATAATTTTGGAGGTGTCTCCCTTAAAGCATCCGTTTTAGTTACCCCTCCCCCCCTTACCGCCCATTTTCCAAATCGTTTTAGGAAGATCCCCCTTAAGACACCAATATTTCACTTTTAACTTGAACTTTAGTTATGGTCCAGCAACACAAGTTAGGTGGCTACAGGATGCCAAGGATTTAAAAGATGGATCCCTGGTGGTAAAGAACTCAAACAAGAGACCAGCACCGGACAAGTAAGTTGTAATTAGTGTGCATTTGACGCTGTATATTTGCTGGTTGGCTTTCCAGAGGTTACGTTATTTAGAACATAATAGAGAGAACCATCAGCAGTTTGAGTAACTAGTAAAATACTCGATATCCTAAGGCAAAAAGGATTTTAGCAAGAAGGAAAAATCAGCATTACCACTGCGACCATCATACTATGCTGTCGCCGTCATCACTACCATCATCATCACCATTATCACCATCATCATCATGACCGTTATCACCATCATCATCATCGTCATTACCATCATCATCATCGTCATTACCATCATCATTACCATCATCACCACCACCACCATCTTCATCATCATCATCACCATCATCATCACCATCATCATCATCATCACTATCATCATCACTACCATCATCATCACCATTATCACCATCATCACAACCGTTATCATCATCATCATCATTACCATCATCACCACCACCACCATCTTCTTCATCATCATCATCATCACCATCATCACCATCATCATCATCATCATCATCATCATCATCATCACTATCATCATCATCACCATCATCATCACCATCATCATCATCATCACCATCATCATCACCATCATCATCATCATTATCACCATCATCATCATCATCATCATCATCACCAATAAAGTGATTGGTCACTATATTACCACCACCATCACACTTTTCACCGGCACTGTAATCATTTTAAGACCAATCACAACTAATGTTTATCAAACTCACAAGACATTCGCGCACGTGAGCTCTATCTTCATGTTATCACGTTTATTTAAACGCTTTAAATACTTCCTTCAGGCCCCTCTCGGCTTATTGAGTCTTAAAAGTCATTATTTTGCTCTTGGCAAACGTAAGGCTTTAAAAAGATTTTAAATTTGATAGAATTTATGCTTAAGGTATTTAAAGGCATTAAATTCAATTATAATTGAGCTTTTCTTCTAATCAAATCCAGAAGCATACTCTCTCTTGAAACAGCAGTGTTTTTCTCCATATCAGCTAGCCTACATTATCTGTCCAAGAAATTGATATTTTTGATGCACTTTGAGCTTGTCAACATACTGCAATTTTTGCTTTTGTGTTCCGAGTCTTTCGTGGTAAATAGATCTTAAATTTTCTAATTATTGGCATTAAAAAGTCTTAGCTAAAGCTAAGCTAAATTCTTTTATGAGCCTACGTGGCCCATTGGAGCTGGTGCTTATCTCCGGTTTCTGTAGTGTTAAGCAGATGAGAGTCATTGACTGCTCCTAGATGGGTCACTAATCCATCGCAGGTTAGCCCCCAGCAGAAGCTGTTATTCATTTGACCGACCTCAGGAGGATGGAAAGCTGAGTCAACTTTGGTGGAAAAGAAGGTCACACAAATGTTCAACACTCAGTTGAGTCGGGGTTTGAACCCGGGACCTTGTGGTAAGAAGGTGTAGATCTTACCACTGCGCCCACCACGCCGCCTTTTAAAGTCTCAAAAAGGTGTTAATTTGTTGAATCCCAAGCTGCAGGAATCCTGTTATAGATATTGTTAATTTATACATGTATCTTTACTCCAAGACCCGGGGAACCTTCAAAAAAAGTAAAGAAAGAAAAAGAAAAGATCAAAAAAGAGAAAGAAACTGAAAAGGAGGAAAAAGAAAAAGTAAAAGCAGAGTTGAAAACAAATGACAAAGAAACGACGCAGTCATCCGTCAGCGATGACAAGAATGCAGCCAAGAAACCAAGCGAAGTAGCTACAGATCAGTAGATATTAATATTATTATTTTAAGAGAGTTTTATACAAGATTTAAAAGTGTGGGCGACACTCCGCTCCACTTTATACATTCTTATCATTGCGAATTATGCATACATTATATGGGTAGAGCAGCTGGGGCCGTTAAATGGACCCTTTTACTGAGATTGACGCCCTCGGAGGTCCACTGACATGCAACATCTGAGTCTTATACTCCCCAATACTCAGCCGTGATGAAAACTGGATAGTAGTGAAACTACTAACTGACATTATTTGATTGTTTCCTGTGCATTAATTTTGGCTTATGCTAAAGTTTACTGACAAATCCAAGGATTTTTCAGCCAAGGAACGTGCGATTGCAATTTTCTTGTACTTGTCATATTTTCTTTTTTCATAATTATTTGTCAGTTTTGAAATTACTCGGCTCCTTTTAGTATATCTAGCATATTTTGTTTCTCATAACCAAAAGATTTGAGAACTTTATCTTAATTCTAATTCTCGCTTATTAACAAAATGTTGTACAAAATCATGTAATGGCGGTATTCAGGAAGTATGTTGTGTTAAAGTACCGGTAATAATGAAAAATATACTTCTTTTTTTGTGATTGGTGCGGATCGTTCACCATACGACTTCTACTGTTTTCGCTGAAAACGTAATTTTAGAATATAATATTCAGAAAAATTGTTTCTAATATATTACTTGCGTCTAAAGGATACTTTATTTGACATTTTAACTCAATCTCGACTATCAATGGTGCATAGACTAAATCTTCAAACTTGAGAGCTAATTTTTTTATCCTTTCTCTGAAGAATAGTATACTAATCTTGAAAAGATTTCTCGAACGCGAAAGTTTTACCCCTTTTTTGTAATGTTTGTACTTTTAAAATGTATGATCCTGAAAGTTCTAGAAAATCAACTCTGCTTTTGGATGAACATGCTTTTATTTTTATTATCAAATTTTCTTCATTGTGAATACTGAATGAGGACAATTGTTTAACCTCTAAGGGTTGATGGTTTACAGAAGCAATTACGATGTGAGGGAGACAGTGCATCTCCAATCAGTTTTTACCTATACAATTTACTTTGGGTTGAAAGCAACAAGAACTACCTGAAACTTGAAATGTCAAAGTACGGGGTTCGTACAGAGACAAAAAGTAGAAAAGACTGGAATTCAGAAAAAAATCCGGAAAGTTTGAAAAATAAAAAAAGCTAGTTTGGAAAGTGTCTCGGCTTGACTTCTGGCGAAAAAAAAATACCGATTAAATCCCTTTAAAACAATTCTACAGAGATATGGAGACTTCAGTCTGTAGAACCTTTGTCTAAAGCGGTCACTGACCTATTTTGAGATGAAATTTCGCTTCAAGATCTGTACGAGCCCTAAAACCAGACTACCGAATTTCGAGCTGACATTTAATTACAGGAATATTTTTGAAAAAATCGGTAAAAGAATACAGGGTGGTTTCTTTCATCACCTGTTGTGCGAATTTCCTTCATTATTATAGTGATAATAAATTGAAAGAAATAAATTTTGGAGCAGTACAAACCTATATTTCCAAACTGCATTTTCAAAAAACCTCGAAGAAACTCGAGGAAAAGGCTTGTGATAAAATTTGCTGCCGCGAGAATTTATTTCATTAAATCGTTGAGTAATCTCGTTTTATTGTTATTGGCAACAGAATTGCAGTGTTGCAAGAATGTTGCACCCGTGAAGCCAGACCAAGTTGTTCAAAAATGACTGGACCCTAACCCCGGTAATGCTAACTTTTAGATTACATCGTGGAAATTTAAGTAGGTTTTCCAAACTTTGGTTGAGTTTTAAAACATTAAGAAACGATCCGAGTAAGAACTAGGCAGGTCAACGGCATTGGAATGTAGAAAGGTGCTAATTGCGATATTGTCAAACCGTTAATTTCATTGGCTAAACTTTGAAAATCGACAATATCTTCATAAGTAAGCTAATTTCTTTCTTTCCAGTTCACTCATTCATTCCCTTCTAGTTGAAACATTGTTGTTTCGAGTCTTATGATTGGTTAAATTATTATAGCACAAAATAAACATTGCTTTAAAATATAGCTTCATTGCATTTTACTTTTAAAAAACCATTCTGTACACAGGTTAATGTATTCTCAGTATGAAAGTCTAAACATTCTGATGTGGGAAAAGCGAAATGGCGTAGAACAGTGGGAGGTACCCTAGTTCTTACTCGGACCATTACTTAAACATTTTCCTATAAAGGCTCATGCAAACTGACGCAACATCGTTGGCCATCAACACGTAACATTGCTGGGCCCAAGTTGTTACGTCCATTTGCATGAAACCACAACAATGTTGGTACTTGTTGCTTATAGTTTAAAGCCGGTCAAATTTTCAATTGGCGCAACAAGTCCCATCATTTCTATTATTCTGTGACCGGCGAAGTAGCGCTCGTTTGCATGGAACTCACATCTGCACACGCGCATTGCCGGATTACTGTACATTGCTTCTTTAGATGATTGCCAACAATGTTGGGAGTTGTTGCGTTCGTTTGCGTGCACCACGGAACAGTTGCCAACAACTCGCAACATTATTGGTCTAACAATGTTGGGACTTGTTACGTACGTTTGCAGAGGATTTCAGTCATGATGTGGTAATCCTGAAGTATTTGCAAACGATAAAGTAGTTTTCTTCACCGAAGTTTTGACTCGGTGTTAACAGCATTCAGGGTTTGTGTGGTTCCTGGAAAACTTGGAAAGTCCAGGAAAAAACAAAAAAATCAACGTCCAGGTTTGGAATCCTGGAAAATTGGTATCGGTCCTGGAAAGTTTTTGAAAATAAGTTTTTAATGCTCAGTGGATAACAACATTTTCAAATAACATTTTTTTCACATTTTCAACTTTCTTGGGTACACAAATAAATGCAAAAGATCTCAACTTATGACTGTAAACTTTACATTTTATTTTTCCTAACAGTGCTCTTGGATCATTGAGATACAGCGTCGCTTAATTTTTTCAATCTTTTCTGCTTTTCCAGATTCTTGATTTTGTAAACGTGGTCCTGATAAGTCCTGGAAAAGTATTTTACCAATACTGTACGAACCCTGAGTACAAACAGTTAAAATTTTAATTTAACCTATCTTACCCGGGCTTTTTTGGCAGTCCACAACCCAGTGGGGGGGGACAATGGACCCCCCTCCCCCCTCTCTAATTCCTTTGTTTTTACCCCAAAAGTTTTCAAACTTGGCACAAATATTAACTGTGACAAATTCTTTTATTTTGGTAATTAGAGTTCTTAGTTAGTTATAACGTCATACTGACGTCATTTTTCCCATTTAGTCATCAGTTTTTCAGTGTTTAGGCTAAATCGGTCTTTTTGAAATAATGTTCAGAAATCATCTGAAATATTACAACGGTTATAATATTTATTTCGAATGCTCCCGTCCATCAGAAATTACAAATGATGTAAAAATAACGTCATTATTTGATATTTTAAGTGGAAATTCTCATACATTGTATCTGAAATTGCTGTTACCATGGCAATGGGAAATCACGTATTGATCCAAATTGGGTACCAAAAGATTTCCCATAAAATTCTAAGAAAAATCACAAAATTGCAGCTCTTATACAGATAAAGCGTTCAAAAAAATACGAAAAAAAAACACATAGGGGTGGAGTCCATTTCTTCCCACACCCCACACCCCCCTTCCTTCCACCTTTTCCGGGTAGGATAGGGTTAAGTTTAACACCGGAGAAACAGGAAATAAAGCGGCCGTGGGAATAGACAGTTGAACAACTTGGTCTAACAGTTATCACTTTTCCTGCTATGTTTTCAAAATTTAACTGAATTACCAGATTTCAAAGATTATTTTGTCAACCTCTGAACTTATGGAAACCCAACAAGCAATTTTTGAATATCTAATCTCCGGACGAGTGAAATGAATGGTTAGTTTATTGTAGGGTTTCGTCATCTGATTCAAAAGGTGAAATGAATTACACCAATTACACCAATCATTTCTACTCTTCACGATAAACAAAATGAATGGTCACTTGATAGGGTTTCATCAGCTGGTTCAAAAGTTGACAAATCTTGGTTAACATGAAACTTGCAGGATATGATTTAGAACTAGGTTAGTTTATTGTTATATCTACTTGTAATAATCTTGTGTAACAATTGCTGTAATATAGCAGAGCTCTGTAACCCAAGCTTGTAAAAACAAGGACCGTCTAGATAATATTTAACTTTATTGTACAAACTATAGATCCCACTTTGTTCTCATTAATATATAGCGTCAAAAGTGCATTGTATACATATGTGCTCTGTAGAATCTCGAAGGAGTTATCTTTGGTTCTCAACCTCGTACTTTTCGACGCCCTTAAAGTCTACATCACCTCAGAAAAGCTTTTGTGATATTGAAATTCTATACGTATTTTAAGTTCGAATTTTAAAAAAATGAACTAATTTAGAATTTTCTATTTTGCTATATGAGTGTAAAAATGTGATCTTGTGTGCTTTTGACCGAGTTTCTGGTGGCCTGGTCCAAAGAGGTTGATGACGTCATAAGTGTGTTCCTTTTTACATGTCAGGTGAAGCTTGCTGTGATGAATTTCGATGCAAAGTTTTTGGCTCGAAATGGCTACAAGAAAAACTACTCCAGCACCACTAGTGTTCAGCATTCACTGTTTGTTTAGGTTGACTCAAGACGTCATAGGCATTCTTAGTACCCAGCCTTCACAAGCGCGGCCAAGAGTTGAAAATGGCGCAGTGTCTGAACTTTTAATGCCAAAGAAACTACAATAGCAGGGTCTTTCTTTATTCATCTTATGTTTTCTTGTAATGACACCACAATGTAGCTGTAGGACTAAAAACAAAGTTTGGGGTCATGTGGACTTTAAATGAAAGGTCTTCTTGTGTTTTGTCTTAGAAGTACAATGACAAAATTTTTAGCAGTCGTTTTAGGCGTCTTTTAAAAAGTACAAAAATCAAATCGTAACTAGAATGTTTTTAAAATACTGAAGCAACAGAACTTGTGATGTAAAATAATAGTTTTAAAAAACGTGACCCGTACTCTTAATTTATAAATCCTGGTGGTAAAAAGAATAAACTATAAATGCTAGTAGCTAGATTACCCGAAAGTAAAGGTTCTCGGTAAGCGCATCAGATATACTGAGAAATATTTTTAAAAAACAACGTATTCTATTTTGTTTGTTGCGCTATCTCATAAAGGGTTCCTTGCACTTACAAACTTTGAAATAGCAACAAAACATTAATTAATTTCTTCTCGTGCTTTATCCTGAAACGAATGTGGACGACAATTTATAAATGTTGCATTTTGTGAACGGAGTAGCGCAACGTCTAAATTGTATTCCAGTTATCCGAGACGCAAGGGCTTCGTGGTTGGCGCTGTGGTAAGATCTCTGCCTACCAGCCACAAGATTCCGTGTTCAAACCCAGCTCAGTCGAGACTTGAACATAAAATTATGTGTAATAATTGTTTTATTATACATTCAACGAAAAAAAAAATGGTCACGACAGTGAGTGGAACTGATGATTTATTTGTCAACGTGTAAACATACAAATCACTGACGGCAAACAACACAAAGCGCGCTAACTTGACATGATTACCCTTAGAAATCATGCACTGCGGTCATACATGACATGATTACACGTGACCTTGAGTGACCTTGATATGATTATTGTATGATCTGCAGTTTATGACGTCACGGGCGCTGATTTCGAAAATTCACTGTAGGCTTTCGTCCAATCAAAAAGGAGTTAGAGAGCTGAATGTATAATAAAAATATTAACTGTATCGGTATCTGTATCTTCCTCTTATTTAAAATGTTATAATAATACCCTTCTTTTTTACCTAAATCCTAATGCAGATTGACTACACGCGGACGTGCAAGACAGAAGGGTTCGAAGCCAACATTGGAAGGATTCAGGTTAGATAGAGTCCAGATATTTAGGGAAAGTAATTTTTATGTTCCTGAGTGCGTTCTGCATGTGCGTTTCAGTTATTCGTCTTTGCTATCAATCTTCTCTCAACCTAAAAGCTTCCTTCAGATGGCATACACGTCCATCAGTTAGTCATGCAAATAGATTGCTTATATTTAAACTACATTTGATTGCAAGAATACCTTATTTACCATTTAGTATTTCGTCATGAATACAGATCGATAACCAACTGTATGGCAGTCAGTCTCACGCACACCCGGACATTCTTCCATACTTATCATTTATTTCGTTTTTAATACAGATCGTTAACCAACTGCATGGCAGTCAGTCTCACGCACACCCGGACATTCTTCCATACTTATCATTTATTTCGTTTTTAATACAGATGATATCCAACTGTATGGCAGTCAATCTCACGCACACCCGGGCATTCTTCCATATTTATCATTTGTATGGCAGTCAATCTCACGCACACCCGGGCATTCTTCCATATTTATCATTTATTTCGTTTTTAATACAGATCGATAACCAACTGTATGGCAGTCAATCTCCTGCACTGTTGTTCGCCACACCCGTTGAAAAGGGCAGTAAAGAAGAATTATTACCCAGCCAACCTGCTGTGCACCTGACGGCGTCACGTGAACCCACTAAGTTACAGAACGTCGAAATATACAAGGTAAGAAGGATATGCTATTATATCAGAGCACAGGACTCGCGAGAATTCCTTGGAAGATTATGGAAACTACTGACCTTAAAACATCTTGTAAATGTATTTTCTCTCTGAACAAATTAAATCCCAGTTTTCCGGGGTACGAGTTATAGCAATTTTAATAATTTGTTGCTTTCAGCATGGTTGGAAGTGAATGGAGCAAATTTGCTATACATCACATGTAAAAAGCCTTGCTTCAGATGTTTTTATTCGCTACGTTGGTCCGTTTGCCTCAGATATTTGCAGATATCGAACCTCATTATTGTTGCTATTAAGCTACAGGATTAGTAATTTTATATTGTATCGTGATTTTTCTCTTGTACTGAATTGGATTGGATTGTATTACCTTGCCTTGTTTTGTATCGTATCGTACCGTATCATATCGTATCGTATTCTATTGTATTGTATTTAATTGTATTACATTGCATTGTTATATTATCTAATTGTATTGTATTGTATTGTGTTGTATTGTATTGTATTGTATTGTATTGTATTGTATTGTATTTGTATTGTGTCTTTCGCTAGCCTCACGCCATCAATCTTCGGCCACGAAGGGTAGACGTTATCGGTAAATAATTAAGAGCCGGTTTCTGTAAATATCAAAAATACTTGGCCACTCAAAAAATTTCGAAATTTTTTTTATTTTGCCAAAATAAAGCCTATAGTGAGTTATTTTCGAAAACCACATTAATAGGTTCAGCAGCGCTCTA
>JAODFW020786466.1:0-11427 GCA_027575235.2 Palythoa mutuki
GTTCTCGTGTCTCTCCCAACATCACGCGTGCTCTATTTCGCCGATAAAGTCATAGAAAGTTGTGCTCTAATGCTTAATTAAATATGACTCTCTATCTGTGATAGTCAACAACTGGAATAGCAAATATAACAATATTTAATTACGCATTAATGTTAATAATTTTTAGAAATAATTAAGCTTCTAGGGATACTTTTAAACAAATTTAAGAGGGAGTTTATAAACATGCGAGGGAATAATTAATAATAACAATGATAATTTCAGAGAAACTGTTAATGGGGAAACTGTTAACAGGAAGAAATTTTCTATATTCGAGGGAATGAAATTTTGAATAATTTGAATTTTTAAAATAACATATATTGTCGATCTGTTTAGTTTATATGTAAGTATTAATTTATTTTCTTGTACTTGACTCTGAACAGCTGCCCGACGAGAGTACCCACCGAGCACAATTTTGGCTGTGATAAAAACTTGGAGAGATTTCGACTTTAATGTGTTCATTATTGGATTATAGAGATTTTGTTTACCAAACAAATGTGCCAATAGAATCATCATTTCCTAAGCCATAAGCAAAGAGCGGTGGGTAAGCATGCAAGCATCTTTTGTTCCTTTGCTACAAGAGCGGGGCTTTTGACAGATATTGCTACTTTTAAAAATAGATCTATCAACTGAGAAACCTGACTTTTTTTTTTGTTTGCTTGTGCAATTGTAAAACTTTAATCTTCTCAACGACAACCGAAATTTAGTTTTGAAGATGAGCAGGTGTCAAATCTACCAACCATACGCCCCGACTCGTCAAGTGTGACCGTAATATAAGTAGCAGGTTCATAATGTTTGAAAAGTGACTCTTATCCGTCAGTCGACCTTGAACAAGAAAGTTCTGCGGACTCGAGGAAAAGATAATGCCGTATGTGTTTTGTAGGTTTTGAATTTTGAAACTTTAATGATATTTAATTCTTTTCACGTTCACTAGACAATAATTGTATTAGTGTGGTGTTGTGTAGACTGTTGTAATACTTCGAGTATACGGTTACGAAGTTAAAACTTGATATTGTCATTGACGAATTTTACAACTGCAAATCATTTTAATGATTGATTTAGGATGTTTAAAATCAAGATCTGTACAACCAAAGGATAGCTCAAGTATGTTTTGGCGAAAAATGTTTAGTTAATGCTCTACTTATCGACTAGTCTTAATTTTCGTCATGCCTACCTAACACTGACATTCGTTCTCGAAATAATCGTTTATATATTTACCGGTATTAGTTTGAATTCAACATTCAGTACTAAATTTGTAACTGTCAGATCCCTTATTTTCGGGTTGGGGGGAAAATAATTGGTATCTGGTAAATTTATCTCAATTTTAAGACTCAATTGGCAAGAATTGGAAATCAAAATAAAACAGGAAAAGATTTTTTTTTTTTCAGTATTTGATGTTTCATTTATTTTTTGTACTTCTCTAGGTTTTCCATATATAAAACCGCTTCGAGTAGGAAGCATATGTGTATATTTGTTCTTTTTTCCGGTAAAGCTGCCGTCAAATTTCCCCTTCTAACAATAGCAGAAAGGACCAAACATTTCACACCACAGAACTGCACGGAAAGTTCGTGCCTAAAGCAAATGAACTCACCAACGTAAAGCGAACAATTCTTAAAATCCTTTTTTTGTAACGGTCACATTTTTTCGCCAACTTTAACAAGATTACTTGTACTAATACTTAAAAATTTCATTTTAATGTAACTATGTCAAATTAACTATTTTATGCAGAAGAGCATTGTTTTTTAAATTTTATTCAAAGCATCCCCTTTCAACTACATTTCATTTCCCTATGGCTAGATACAAATTCAAAACAACTAACCAGTTGTTTTAGGACAAATCTTGTATCTAAAATATCAAATTTCCGCTTCAAAAAGGGAGATTTTTATTTGTTCATTTTTTCGAGTCAACATTTCCTACAATTCTATATACAACTTTTATCAGAGACCTAGAAAAAGATTTAAAACCATTTAGACTTTGACGGAAAAGAAAAAAATTTCACCTGTCGTTTGTCAACACTGGTCAAGTTCATCAAAATCAAGTTTCATGGTGTTTTTTATCAGACATGTTTTTCAATAAAGTATTTGATGGGGCCTTGCCGCTTACTGTTTCATAAGTAAGAAATAATTTTTTCGAGAATTTTTTTTTTGCGTTCGAGCAAAGTTTTGTCTCTGCCGGTAACAAATATTTGGGGATTGTGTTAATTTAAATTTTCTGACAGGAACGTTATAAAGTGAAATAAATGAAAACTGCAACAATTTCTAGATATGTCTATTTTTCATAAAAAGTAAACGCTAATTATCACAAGTAAGATTAAAAATCAATCATTAAAAACTTAAAATATTCGGCATGAAGTGAAAAAAGCGGCAAGGCTTTGCCAAGAACATTCGTTCTTAACAAAAAAAAATGTGTTCTATTAAGAACAAAGAGAAAGTTTAAATATCACTGGTAACAAAGGAAATGGCTTTAAGTACTAGCAAAACACGTAGGCAAATCGTCTTTTTGTTATGTATACACGCATATACGACATAGACACGCATTTGAATTAAAATTTAGCTTTTAACGTTTCCAACTGGGAAAAACAACTCATCATTCAGATAGTCAGCCGCACTTGCCACACAAACTACTTGTCGGAAACCTTAAACATATGGAATTTTCTCACACTCCCACCGTATTCAAGCCGTATACTTTAAGTTTAATTCTTTTTCATTGACAGAACTCTTTTAAGGAGTTAAGAGGCTGTCCGCATAAGAAACGACCAATAAATTTTTGACACAAAGTAGATTTCCGCCAAATTTGTGTACTAAAAGTACAAAATATATGTGGTGAATAAAAATATCAATATTTTCAATAGCAGCGCTTTATTTTTATGACGATTTTTTTCCTGAGAACGGCCGGAAACCCGTTAAAAAGCTCGCAAAAAACTAGCCGATATTTTGTCTTCAAGCTCCCGATTTTTCGTCTCAAAAAAATCGGCGCGCATGTGGCAATTCCCGACACGATTTTTTGTCGACGATAAAGATCCAAACACATCGGCCGATAGATAAACTATCGTCGTGTGTGTGACAGATTCAGACAAGTTATCGGGAATAGAACTTGGTTCGACCAATCACAGAGCAGTATTTATCACGTGATAACATTGTAAGATTCAAGATGAAGGCAATTCGAGAGGAAATTACTTTCATGCTCCGCTAATTCGATATAAGATCAATCGTCTGGTGTGTGGCATCAAGACAAATTGTCTCACCGTATATCTTAAGGGGTGTTTTGCGTCAAAACGATACAGTGCGTCTGTTTAAATCGTAGATACCTAAACTCATATATCAAATTAAAGCTTATAGAGCTGGCTTTCGAACTATACAAAAAAACTTGAATTAAAATGAATTTTTAGGTTTTTTTGCGAGGGACAAAGTCGCCTTTCGAAAGTTACAAGTCCAAGCGATTATTGATATTTAATGATTTAATTAATCCACCAGTTTCCAGACCAAATGTGCTAAAAAAACGTTTCTGCGTTTTTTCATATTCAATTTCAGAGGAAAGTTATGGTGCTTTTTCGAATTGCTTGTCTTTTTAGAGTCAATGCAATTAGGCGTTGCACCGATCGCTTTAGACGATCGCACATTTACCCTAAAGAACCTAATGACTAAACAATCATATTATGCTATTTATGACTGCGAATATAATGTATGTTGATAGGATTATCTTGGTTTGAAAACGCGTTTACCCTAATTTTTTTCCTGTTTCCCCAGTACTAAACAATGAAATATGCCAAGACTTCAGATCACGTTGAGCTCAACAGCACATGACAACGGGCTGCAAGATACATTGGTTACGAGTGTAATATAAAAGTATAGTATCAAATGAAATTATTCAAACCATAAACTGATGCTTGGGTGTTTTTTTCCGTTGAATTTTAAACTTTGATAACGAACGACATAATTGTTAAAACTTACTGACCGCTCACATACACGGCACGTGGCCAACTTCTGGAAGATTTGAAAATGAAAATGGCGGCTGTAACGAATAAGATCTCGGCAGTTAGCAATATGTCAAGTTCTCGGACAAAGAGAAAACACAAGCACCAGTTTAAGGTTTGAATAATTTTATTTGATATTATGCTTTTATATTACACCTGTAACCAATATATCCTGCAGCCAGTGACTGACGCCTAAATTTTGTTAGTTCTTTGGAAACCGATTTTAAAATTCATAACTTCAGTTCACATTTTGTTGTCAATTTCAAAACTTTTACTCTCAATCAAATAAGGAAGGACTAAACTGATAAGATAATATATGTTTGTTTGGTTTATTTGAGTAAATGTGCGATCTTCTAGAGCGATTGTCTCAACGTCTGAAAAAGATAATTTACAACTAAAAGGTTTCCGGCCATCCTCAGAAAAAAACTGTCACAGAAATTGAAATAAAGCGATGCAAGTGAAAATACTGCCATTTTTTTCACCATATAGATTGTACTTTTAGTAAACAAACTTTGAAGGAAATATCGCGCTCTGTTATTGGCGGTACTGCAGAGAAATAATGATTTAACAAATGATTTATAGTTTCGAGCTAAACAGCCACAGAAAATGAACATATATTTTGTTAGCACGCTGAGGCTTATGCAGAAAAAATATTTATCGAAATACTTTATAAATTCATTTTGTTATATTTTCGACAGCAACGGGAAAGTAGGTTGTGTTTGCAATAAGCTATCTTAAATTTGCTCATCCTCAGTTTGGTTGACACAAATCGTTATCATTAACATCTTTGTGTAAACAGATGGTTCTTTCTATTTGCTGGAAATGTTTATCAACTGACACCATTTTATCTAGATTGAACACAATGATAGCTTCCCTCATAAACGTAATCAGTGCGGCAATCAAGATTAACAAAAAACCGCAAGCGACTAGTCAAATGTTTTGCCGTTCCCATGTACCAAAGTGGAGTTCATTTTCCGTAGAGTTATTCCCCGTTTATTACACTTACAAAAGGAAAACTTAACTAAACCTAAAAAACTGTGCTTCTGCCAAGATATGAGCAAGGTTTCTCCAATTTTGAGAACTTCAAAGCATTTAAATAACAGTGCATCCTCGGTTATCCGAACTTCGATTATCCGAACGCTCTGAGCAGCTATATAAGAAAAAAAATTAACTGAACTTGTTTCTTCCATGCGGAACAAAATCGACGTACTTGAACATGCAAATCAATTTAGCAATATGTTTTGAAGTCTTCCCGTTCACGTAAAATTCGTGCGATTCATATTAAATCTTATCATTATTTGAGCCATATATTAAAATCACAATCATGTCGTCGCCTTACCAAGTCCAGTAACGGTTTGTATACCAAACATCAGTTTTACTGTTTTATGGAGCAACTATAAATTTATTTATGATTTAAAGAAAACTTGATTAAACGGTACTTTGAATTGGTTTGTACGAGCTGTCAGTTCAAATCGCCGTGTACAAATCTTTCGGATAAACGAGGAACTAATGCAATACAAATTGTTGTCGAGATTAATTTCATATGCCAATTTCATATATAGATAAATTTACCAAATTATAAAGGATTGGATACCAGGGAATTATCATCAAATTTTATTTTATGTTTTAGATAGGTTTCCCCAATTAGTTTACTACTGGATATAAGCTATAAAGTTCGTGACACAATAATAAAATGTACTGTCATCATCATCATCATCATCATCATCAATATCATCACCATCATTATCGAATTAATTTTCATTAACTTCTGCTTAATGGCAGTCGTGGACAGCCGTTTCGGCCTTTTTAGGCCTTGTCAGCACGGCACAGCCAAAAAGCTAGCTCATTTTTCCACGGAGAGCATAAAGTGAAGTAAAGTGAAGTGAAGTGAAGTGAAGTGAAGTGAAGTGAAGTAAAGTAAAGTAAGGTAAAGCATAACACTTGTGGGATGGACTTTAATTGAAAGATAGATTCGCAAGTTCAGCACAGGCTCACTTTATTTAAGGATTTATATAAGGGGTAATGCCCTCTACCCACGTGGCCATAGTGTCCAATATAGTGGATGCAAGTTACCACTGGCACGTATGTGCTGAACTTGTGAGTTTTTATATAAGGTTCTTCCCCCTTGAACCACCAATAAAGGTAATTTTGCTTTCTCTTGCAGCTAATAAAAGTAGTCCAAGAAAACCCCGCTGACCGCTATGAATGGGACTCCGCATAACTACACGATGAGTATCCAGGTGTCTTCGGTCGGCAGGACTCTTTCACTAATTATAGTGGAATCAATTCTGTTCTTTACTCTTGACGTGACGTCTTTTATTGGAAATCTTTTAGTCTGCATAGCTGTCTACAAGTATCAATCTCTTCGTGTCATTACAAATTTGTTCATATTCTCGCTTGCTCTCACTGATCTGCTGACAGCCATACTTGTCTTGCCATTTGGGATGATATCTTCTTTTGCAGACCGTTGGGTGTTTAAAGATACTGGATGCCAGATTTATCGCTTTACTGGTTATTATCTGGTTGGCGTTTCGCTGTCAGTCCTCACCATAATAGCAGTTGAAAGATATACCAAATTGTCTAAACCTGGTTTACACCGCAAAGTGTTTAGTAAGAGAAGAACTTTGGTAATTAATCTGACCATTTGGAGCTCAACTGGCGTCCTTGTGGCCGTGGTCTTTCCCTTGGTGGGCGTGAAATTTCAGCTGTCAACGAACAATCCTACACTGTGCTTGACAGTTTTTGACAACAAAGTGGCCTCCTTACTTTTCAACTCCATTCACACCGCGTACTTCCTGCTACCTAGTATTGCTATAGCGTGGTGTTACAAAAACATTTATCAAATCATTTGCCAACATAACGCCACCGTGGTACCAGCGTTACAGTCAGTAACACCCAGTACCAATCTTACATCTCAGCAACAAGATTCAAGCCCGCAGGACAGCACTTCCAGCGACCCAAATCACATTTGTGCAACATCGTTACCAGTTGGGTTTCTTGTTATAGGGAAAGTGTTGTATTTACCAAGAGAAAGATCACCTTACGCAATCTCTTCGTCACAAGAACGTGATTCCCATCACGAAATCGAAGAGAAAAAGCTGTTGAAGATGTTAGCAGTCGTGCTTGCAGGATTCTGTATTTGTTGGATGCCCGGATTCGTCTTTGGTATTACTGAAATGGTGAAACCGATAGGAAATGACGCACTTCAGTACCTGAATTTATATTACTATTTTCCCGCGTACACATCCAGTATGATCAATCCAATTATTTATGCTACAATGAACCAACGATTTAGAGTTGCGTTTAAGAAAATCTTATTTTGCCGATAAATAAGTGATAAATTGTTTTAAGAACCGAAATCTTCTCTAAAATACCACTAAAATTAACTTAGGACGTTCCGTTTAGACACATAAAACTGTAATTCCCGCCAATGAACATTTCGTTTTTCCGAGGGATGGCTCTTGAAGAAAACGAACTGAATTCACCATGCATGTGGAAACGCTGAATTCTTGTTTTTTGTTGTCGTTGTTATTTTGATATATTGATGTGGTTGGTGTTGATTTTGTTGTTGCCATATGTCATTGTTATTTCTACTGCCATTGCCCTCATCATCGACATCGCTAAATGCTGCCAACGACATCACCAAATGTTGCCATCGCCATCGCCATCGCCAAATGTTGCCATCGCCATCGCCAAATGTTGATATCGCAATCGCCAAATGTTGCCATCGCCATCGCCAAATGTTGATATCGCAATCACCAAATGTTGCCATCGCCATCGCCAAATTTTCCCATCGAACTCGCCAAATGTTACTCCATCATCATCGCCAAATGTTGCCTTCATCGTTGCCAACACCAAGCGTTGCCATTGTCATCTCCATCGCCAAATGTTGCCATCGACATCGCCAACTGCTGCCATCGACATCGCCAACTGCTGCCATCGACATCACCAAATGTTGACATCGCCATCGCCATGGCCAAATGTTGATATTGCAATCGCCAAATGTTGCCATCGCCATCACCAAATGTTGCCATCGCCATCACCAAATGCTACCATCGCCATTGCCAAATTTTCCCATGGAACTCGCCAAATGTTGCCATCATCATCACCAAATGTTGCCTTCATCATCGCCAACACCAAGCGTTGCCTTTGTCATTGCCATCGCCAAATGTTGCCATCGACATCGCCATCGTCAAATGTTGCCATCGACATCGACATCGCCATCGTCAAATGTTGCCATCGACATCGCCAACTGCTGCCATCGACATCACCAAATGTTGACATCGCCATCGCCAAATGTTGATATCGCAATCACCAAATGTTGACATCGCCATCACCAAATGTTGCCATCGCCATCGCCAAATTTTCCCAGCAAACTCGCCAAATGTTGCTATCATCATCGCCAAATGTTGTCTTTATCATTGCCAACACCAAGCGTTGCCATTGTCATCGCCAAATATTGCCATCGACATCGCCATCGTCAAATGTTACCATAGACATCGCCAACTGCTGCCATCGACATCGCCAAATGTTGACATCGCCATCACCAAATGTTGCCATCGCCATCGCCATCGCCAAATGTTGCCATCGCCATCGCCATCGCCAAATATTGCCATCGTCATTGGTAAAATTACCGAAAAAAATGTTTGGTTCTCTTGTCGCAGATCTCTGCTTCCTTTTCGCTTTGCTTGGCGACTCGCTCGGCGGGCAGAATAAAAATCAGATACATGCGAAGGAAGCAAATTCGTATAGATGGTGAACATTAGAGAGCCCAGTTAGAGCTAATTCCTGATAAACATCACAGCACAATTCAAATTTCCTCGAGAATGTTATTTTTAACTTCGCGGTGAACTGGTCTCAAGTCAACTCAAACCAAGAAAGAACCTCATCGCTCAACCCGAATATTTACTGTAGGCTGTCGAGAAAGATGCCATTCTTTTAGACAGTATCAAAAGCAGAACGTGACTCCGCCATCACCACTAGCATAATTATACCAAACCTTTATTCCTTTACCCATGTTTGTACGCAAGATGGTGATTGAATGAGACCGGGATGAACTCAAACCAGAGCAAGTTCAGGTCAGCCTTCATACAAACCCTTTCTTCTGATTACATGAAACTGCAACGAAAACTCAACTCAGTAGGGTACGAATCGTTTGGGTAGGTTCAACTTTTACCCGGACGACATGTAATTATATGTAATTGCAAAAATGTCTACCGGAACGACATGTAATGGCAAAAATATCTAACAGTCTGAGCCTTTGTGCCAACAGAGCACTTAGCCATCGTTCTGGCATCAGTGGCGGCGGAAGTGGGGTCCAAGGAGGCACTGCTCCCCCTGGGGGGTCTTGGGGTCCCCATAAGTTTTATGATTTGTGCAACTTTGAATTTCTGGCACTAAAGTTTACCTTTTGTTCGCTTACATTTCTTTTCAAATAGTACTAGATCTGAAAATTTGCCATGTGCATGGATAAATACAATTTAGAGTTTGCTTTTTGTAGCCTGCGTGGCAGACAGTCTAACTTCCGGTATACACAGTACATACTGGCTTTTTGACGAACCACCAATACATTTTAGCTTCCGCCACCACTGTTCATGCGCAAACGTTTCATTGCTGGATGTACTGGTATATAACTGACTTTCAGCTTCCTGCGTATGCGCGACTTTCATCCCGATATCACGTAATCACCCTCCAAGTCTTTCTTTTCTGTGAGTAATGCCTTCTCTATAATGGGGATTACATGAGGCCGGGATGTACTTAGACCAGGACAACTTCCGTCAGATCGGTCCCCATACAAATCTATTGAGATTGGAACAAGAACTCAACTCAGATGGGGACGTTTCGTTTGGTGGATCGAAAGGAAAATCTCAGATCGGTTCGGACCACATAGAATCGCAAAAACTTTCAGGCCAGTCTGAGTTTTTGTGCTCACGTAGCAATGACTGAGTGGTCTGGCATGCGTAGAAGTTTCATTAATACCTGTATCGCCTGTACTACATGTGTAACTGACTTGAGCGTCCCACGTATTTCATACCGCAAATTTCGTCCCGGTCTCACGTAATGTCGTTGAGGCCTACTCTGGGACCGAAAGTCGCCTAAAGTCGCACAAAGTTGCCGTAAGTCGCACAAAGTCGCCTTAAGTCGCACAAAGACGCGGTGGCTTTTTGTCCACTTTCTTCTTATCTCTCCTTAAGTCACGCAAAGTCGCACAAAGTCGCCTTAAATCGCACAAAGTTGCCTTAAGTCGCACAAAGTTGCCTTAAGTCGCACAAAGTTGCACAAAGTTGCGTAAAGTCGCCTTAAGTCGCGCAAAGTAACAGCGACTTTGGGTCCCAGAGTAGACCTTCGTTGTAACACTCTGACTTCGTCCCAGTCTGAGTTCATCTTGGTCTCATGTAATCACCCTCTATGTTATGATGCTGTTTAGACAAACTTTAGAACGAACTGGAAATAACTTATTCGTTAACATGCGATCTTGCACTCGAACCGCAAATACTTTTTCGGTGAGCTTTGATGTAAATTGCCATATGTTCACTATTGTATAAAGTTCTTGTAAATAAGACCGTTTTTCTGTTTAAGTATTAAAATTATGTAAAAGATATTTAAAAATAAATACAATAATGCCGGACTGTAAGAGACTGGTCTAGAAATTTAGAATATAAGCTCACCATTCAAATACGCACCATGATAAATAATAAACGTGTAAAAATTTTAAAAAAGTTGCTCTCAACCCTTATTGGAACGGATACGGTACTTCGTTATCAGTTTCATTTTCACAGCCATGCCATTTTCAAAATAATTATATTTCTATCTTTCCAAAGCTCTCATCGGAAAAAAATTGAAAATTTTCCCTATGCGAACACAGGCTCGCTGACCACAACAGAGGGACAAACACGCTAGCAGCGAAGCATATATAAAGGCTACCGGCGCGAGGATCCCTGGGTTCCCAATATTCTTCACTTGAGCCCATCTCAAGCCTAATAACCTCTTATCTATTGTTTTTTAAAAAGAAGTTTCGTTGTTGTTTTAAATGAATTACGAATTTCGAAACTGCGAAAGATTACCACTGAAATAAATAAATCTTTGAAAACAAAATTGGTAAAAAAATTGATCATTTAGTAATTTAGTGGTAAATCTCCCGGCCGCAAAATTTTTAATTTATTTAATGCTATTTCTCGATGCAGTTCCTGAGCTGTATTGCTGTCTTGGCTGTCTTGACCTCTCAGCCCCCCTGGGGGAGGGGGGGGGGTACTTTGGGGTAAAAAGGATAGGGATGCTCGTCGAGAAATGTGAAAAAATACCCTAAAAAATACGAAAGCGTAAAAATTTTTGACCCTAAAAAATAATAATAATAATAATAATAAGTATTTCTATAGCGCTTATACATAAGCTCTAAGCGCTTTACACTGAATGATTAA
>JAODFW020787464.1:0-11426 GCA_027575235.2 Palythoa mutuki
GTAAGTAGGTCGGTGAGGTAGCGAGGAGCAAGTAGGTTAAGACATTTGAAGGTCATTAAGAGGATTTTGAAGCGGATGCGTGCGATAACGGGTAGCCAGTGCAATTTTTTCAGGATGGGCGTGATGTGTTCTTGCTTTCGGGTGCCTGTCAGGAGTCGAGCGGCTGAATTTTGAACGTATTGAAGTTTCTGAATTTGATTCTGATTAAGACCGGAGAGTAGACTGTTACAATGATCGATCTTGGAGGTGACAAATGCATGAATAAGAGTCTCACAGTGACGGGAGGATATGAATTTGCTAATTTTGGCGATGTTCCTTAGATGGTAAAAGCTAGATTTACATATATTTGCTATCTGTTTATCCATGGACATAACAGTGTCAAACCATATTCCAATATTTTTTGCTGACTTAGATACGTGTATTGTCTTAGAGCCAACAAGGATTGAGTCAAGTGTAGGTGGTGGGCGATGGCGGGCGTGTAATATAAGCAGCTCAGTTTTTTCATGATTCAGCATCAACTTGTTGGTTATCATCCACTGGATGATGTCCTGGATGCAGGACTCCACCCGAGCTTTGGATAGAATTGGTTCGCCCGGATCTTTAGGTTTAAATGACAAGAAAATTTGGCTATCATCAGCATAGAAATGGTAATTTATGCCATGTTTGTTAACAACATCTGCCAAGGGTGCAGTGTACATTGAGTACAAGATGGGCCCAAGCACGGACCCCTGGGGGACACCACAGCTGAGTTTATGATTATTCGAGCGATCAGAACCGATTTTCACGAACTGAGTTCTTTCAGATAAGTAAGACTTGATCCAGGTCAATGCTTTTCCAGTTATTCCAAAACGGTGTTTTAGTCTTTCGATGAGGATGTAGTGATCCACTGTGTCGAAAGCAGCTGATAAATCCAGCAAAACCAGTATTACATATTCATTATCATCAATGGAACGAAGAATGTCATTATGTATGCGTGCTAAAGCCGTTTCTGTGGAATGACCCTTTTTATATGCGGATTGGAAGGTTTCATGCAGATTCGCATCATCGAGGTGACAATTAAGTCTTTCGGCTACCACTTTCTCAGTTGCTTTTGAAATAAAACTTAGGTTCGAGATAGGTCTGAAATTCACGAATATTTCATGGTCGAGGGAGTCCTTTTTAAGAATGGGGTCAACAACGGCTTGTTTGAAGGCAGTAGGTACACTCGCATTCTTCAAAGACAGGTTAATGATGTCAGTGATTACAAGCAGTAAGGTGTCATAGCATGCCTTCATCACAGTGGCAGGAATCGGATCCAGTGAACACGACTTCTTGGACATAGATTTCAGAAGAGGTGACAGTTCATTTACAGATGTAGATGAGAACTCTGATAGCTCAGCGGGGTTGTTGATGTACGCCATGTCACTGTCCAGACATGTAGGGTTAGTAGCAGGTGGTAAGCTCATCCGTATGCGTAGTACTTTCTCACAATTGTATTTTGTATCTTAAGCAAGTGGGATGATTCATACCCCGGTTCATTGGACACAACCAAGTCTTAACATGGACACCATACAAAAGCTGGAGTCAAAGAGAACGATGTTGTGCACTCTCCACACTGTGAGCCTGATTACCTCACATGGAGTGACAAGTCATTTTAGGGTTTCACTATTAGTTTAGTTGTCTGAATGTCCAGGAGGACATTATTTCTGGAGGGGGAGTGTGTGATAGAACAAGAATTTCAGGTTCTTCTCCCCCCTTAAATAGTGTTTTTTGTAACACCAAGTGTGAAGCAGTCGAGACATAGAAGATGTGCCAAAAACAAAGGCACGAAGCTGTAAAAATATACATAACGTCAGCAGTGCATTTGTTTATACTAAAGAGAAAAATCGAAAGCATTTTGTAAGCTTACACTTATTACAACCGTAAAATATACAATTTATTTTTGGATACCAGAGACATGTTAACCGCAAACATTAGTAGGCCGAAAGAGGCAACCACTTTGTATCCTCATGAAGAGTATCTGACAGTTGATACTACTCTCAGAAAACCGACTATACCACTAGCAGAAATTGGAACAGACAAAGACCAAAACTTTGAGACCCATCTCAGATTTCCGAATCTTTGCTTGGTCATACATCAACTTGTATTTACTCGAAAATAGGTCCTGAACAGCTGGTTATGTTCATGCTATACACTTTTCATAGAACGCTTTGAAAATGAGGCGACATTTTACAACATTTTATTATTGAAATGCTAGATTCACTTGGTTACAGCACAAAGGAGTGAGGTTTTCCGTGCTTAGTTTATGGCAGAAATCTATCTCGTCCCCCCGAGCAGCTGGTCTTTGTGAACGAAACAGGATTTGTAAGCATACTATAATCTAATTTACTGATTTTTATTTTTTCAAAAACAATTCTTCGCAAAATTGTTCGTTTTATTTATCACATTTTAGAAAGTATTAACGTCTCTGTAACACTGGGCATATCTAATCAAATGCATATTTGGTATACTAATTTACAGAATAAATATTAAAAATGATTACAGTAAAACTGCATTTTCGATCTTTTCTTTATCTTCAGATCGAACAAGGTCAAAAGCGCTCAGTGATCGAAATGTTTTGTATTGTGTCAAGAAAACAAAGCTTGTAAAATGACAATGACAATGAAAATAACAGTGCAATTATAAATGTTAGCAACAAAGATTGTACTCACAGTAATAACGGTAACAACACTATTGTAAAATCGTTTTTGTTCCAAAGAGAAGCAAATATATCAGCATAATGACTACGGCTAAAAAAGGACACGAGGCATACAGAAGCTTGAAATTCTCTCCATGGGGACCCCACCACAGTGCCATTTCGGCCATTTGCCTTGAAGGTCTTCTTTGTGTTGACATTGTCGAATATGGCGAGAAAGACAGTAAATAATGTAAGATTTAATACATTTTTGAATGGTCATCTTGTTCCTGTGCTGAATCCATTTAATGGTGTGAACAGTCGTTCTGTAGTTGTCTTCGGTACGTTATTGCTTATTGATTGCTATTCTCTAAACAATTACATTATAATTATAGTGTGCAATAATAATACAGATTTTCTATTGCGCATAACAAAATTCTAAAATTTACCGTATTAATATACATACATTACAATTCCAATTAGCTTATAGAATAATTGAATAGTTGAAACCTATTCGTAGACTAAATAGTTTTCGTAAAATTACACTGGTGATTATCGAAAATGGAGCGCTGTGATTGGATGAAACTTCCATCTTATGTTGCTACAGTCACCTACAGGTGATTATAACATTGAAGGTCCCGCTGAAGCGTAAAAAATGGCGGCGTGATTTGTGAATGTGTGAAGAGGAAATTGATAAATTCAAAGAAAATGCTGTCCCTCAAAAAACAAAAGATGCAACAAAATTTGGAAGTCTTTAGTTAAGATTTTTAATTTTTTTTAACACAAACAATACAGTTTTTCAAGACAAATAAGTTATTAGTTTATCAAAAACAAACATTTCTACGGTTTTCACGTGTTGTGAAATTATTGAAACTGTATTTGCTACGAATTTTCTTGTTCAACAGAATGGTTTTAACAACAAAAAGACTTCACAAATGATCTTGAAAATATGGAAGTCGAGGAGATGGAAATGTTTGTTAAAATTCTGTGTCAGTCCGAAAAAAGTACGGAAGCTACTACAAAAAGACAAGTTTGTTGTCAATCAGGGCCACCATCAATCGCTATCTCAAGTCCCCGCCACATAACAAGAAGTACAGTATTTGCGACAGCGTGTTTGACGAAGCAAATAAAGCTTTGAATGTTACCTCAAGCATTTGTCAAGCACAGGCCAGGTTGCTGGGACAGTTCACAAGGATCCCTTTGCCACTGAGACCATCGAGAAGTTGTACGAGAAAGGAGAGTTGGCTGAAGCTGCCACTCGTAATCCACAAACGCTGTTGCAAACAGCATGGCTATTCATATCGCTGTATTTCGGCAAAAGGGGAAGAGAGAATCAAGCTTTAATAAAGAATCAAGCTTTGATAAATCCATGCTTTGACTTGTGACAACAGCTGACGGAGTTGAATATTACGAGCTCAACAAGAATGAACCTTGAGGGAAAACTACTGGAACGTGTTGAGGCGTTCCATTCGAGATAGCCCACTCCAAGCAAGCAGGAGATGTGGATAACTTGTTTCCCACAAGATGTAGGACAGTGAGGTTTTTGTTTTTGCCCGGTAACAGTTACGCACAAGACCTTGTTGAGTCTCTGGAAGCGACGGATTTTTCCCTTCAGGATATCCAGTTGATACAGCAAGTAAACCAGTGTGTTTATAATGTCATGCTCAAAAGCGAGGCCTTGAGGAATGCATGTCTCAAGAAAGCAGGGGATTTTGCAACGTTTTCCTATCCTGTGACAATCAATGACCTGGACCGGCCATTGAAACGAGTAGCAATTTTTAATGCCCCGGCAGAGATGCCAGATTCGCTTTTGGAATTCCGTCTTCGCAAGTATGGAACTGTTTTGTCAATATATCGCGGAAAGCACAAAGAAGGCCACTTTCAAGGTCTACAAAATAGTCTTCGGTTTACTGTAATGCGCCCGGAAACTCGCTCCATTTTGGGACGACGACGATAGACCTGGCGTGGGAGAACGTGTAAGACGTGCAGAAAATTGACTCATGACCAGATACGGATACATTTGAAACAGCAAGCGAGACGAGTGAGATGAGTGATACTGACGAAGAGGGTGACAACGACCAGGACGAAATCGCGGAGAACAAACCAACCGAACCCAACAACCGAAGAAAAGACAGAAAGTGTGCCCGACTCCGAGAACCTTATTTCCTTTGCTGAACCAGAAGCCCCTTCTGCAGCGCTCGAGACTCCATCCAAGCCAGCGCCTAGTGTCTCCTCTGCCAATACCACCAATACACCTAACGTTAGTTGGGGCAATGCCATGAAGAACCACTTGGTATCCTATGCCCAAGTTATTGCCGCCCGGAAAGCCATGCTTAGTAAATCTGTCTATAAAACTCCTACGCGTTTAAAGAAAGCGTATACTAAGTCTGTTAATAGAGACCTCAAGATACGACGACGGGAGATCTGCGACGGGGAACTCGAACCGTGTTGGGACTGGGACGAGTACAGCGTTCGTCGTTGCGTGATTTTTGTTTAAGTTCAGTGTGAAACACAACGACTATGGAGAAAAATCATGGCGGGCTTTCAGCAACCAAGAGATGCTCTTTTGCTTGCGTTAGATGATGAGTTAATAGAGGAAGATGAATTTTTGATACTATACAATCTTAATACCTCGAAAAACCCAAATTTTCCATACCATGACTGCGAAAAGTTCGATTTAGATCAGATTGATGAGGCCGAGTGCAAAGCCGAGTTTCGCGTTGAGAAAAACGACCTGCCACTTCTCTTCAATGCGTTGGGGATTCCTGAGACGATCGAGTGCAGACAAGGGAGCATTTGCGATGGCATGGAAGGGCTTTGTATGCTTCTTTGTCGCCTTGCATATCCATGTAGATATTCGGATATGATATCTCGGTTTCCCAGACCGGTGCCAGTGCTAAGCATGATAACCACAACTGTAATGGACTATGTTTATCAACAACACCATCACAGAATCTCCCACCGGAACAGATTTTTGTTAGAGCCAAGGAAACTTGAAGAGTATGCAATGGCAATCTCACAGCAAGGCAGTGCTTTGGACAACTGCTTCGGTTTTATCGATGGGACAGTTCGGCCAATTTGCCGCCCTGGTGAGAATCAGCGCATCGTTTACAATGGCCACAAAAGAGTGCATGCACTCAAGTACCAGTCTGTGGTTGTTCCAAGTGGAATGATAGCTGTTATGCATGGCCCATTTGGTGTGTATTATTATTATTCTATTCCATTTTATTTAAAAGAAAATTTAAAAATCAAAGTCGATTACTTTTTCATGACCTTGGTTATTCCTAGATTGAATTTGTAGTTTCGAAATTTGCTGTTGAAAATGAAAGAAAAAATTTGAGACGAGAAGCATCTAAATTACAATTTAACAAAACTCCATATTTTAGAATGTTGTTTTTCACCCCAGACTGAATAATCTTTGTTTTTCCCCAGTTTTAGGCTAAAACATTGCATTTTTTATTATATTTTATGTTGAAATGTATGTAGGGATTTGGTTTGAGGTATCTGTTTATTATTTATTCTTAAAATTTGACTACAAAAGGTGCAACTGTTTTCTTGTGTTGACAATAATTCAAACCCTGTGTTTATTCTTAAAATGTTCTCAAAAATTTGCAAATTTCAGCATCGATATTCTGACGAAAAGGCTGTGTCTAAATGGCCGGCCAGGGTGTTGAAATTTCTAAACAGCCAGCAATCTAATTTTTCAAATAATTATAGAAATCTACAAGTATTCATTAATTGAAAGTCCCCCATATTTATTAAGAATCACCAAGCACTTCTGCTGACTGCAATATGGTTTTAAAAATTAAAAAAGAGAAATAACTGAAATCTGGTTGAACTGAGGTAAACCATATTGTTACAGTTAATAGAAGTGCTTGGTGATTGTTATTAAATAAAGGAACTTTCAATTGGTATATACTCATAGATTTCTAGAATTATTGGAAAAAATTCGTTGCAACGGCAAACACCATCAATCATTATGCATTCAGACAACGACAAAATCAAAGGAATCCTTTCCACAAAATAAAGAATTATTTCAAACCCACGTAAATACCAGTTCTACTAGTCAACAAAAAAATGTTCCCGATATAACCGAAATGTCTATCACCTCTGCGAATGAAAGTAAACCGTCTTCAAATACGATATCTGCATCTGCGAGTGTAAAATCGAGCGGAAGTGTTCTTTTACAAACAGCAACCGCTATTGCGACCAACGAAACCGGAATCAAATCATCAAAGGTCAAAATATTGTTTGACAACGGCAGTCAGCGATCGTACGTAACGGAACATTTGAAATCAAAGCTGGGACTCAAATCAATGAAAACGGAAACGCTGAATTTGAACACGTTTGGAGACAATAACTATAGAAAACAGAAATGTGCAACAGTATCTTTAAATCTGCGCGATAAAAACAACAAGGAAATTGCCGAAATTTCAGTTCTGAGTACTCCAGTTATCTGTTCGCCCCTGCCAAAAATCGTGAATTTGAATAAATTTCCACATCTAAAAGGCATAGAGCTAGCTGACGATTCCGATTCGCAGGACCCTGTTGATATATTAATTGGATCTGACTACTACTGGAACTTCGTGTTTGGCAACACTATTCGAGGAGAAATTGGCCCCACGGCGATCGAGAGTGCGTTTGGCTGGCTCGTTTCGGGTCCAACTACAAGCGAAATTAAGCACGATAATTACACTGTTTCAAATCTCATAATCTCGGGACAGTGTCACGATTTTGAAGAACATAGCCAAGATCATCTCATTTTATCTCTAAAACAATTTTGGCAGACAGAAAACATTGGAATCGACTCACAATCATTCGAAGAAAACGAAATGCAAATAGCGCCTGAAATATTACGAACAAAACACAATTACGAAGTTGGTTTACCTTTCAAGGCTGATCGCTTGCCGTCATCCAACAACTACAATTTATGCGCTTCGCGATTAAAATCTCTGCACCACAAATTACGCAAAGAACCTAAACTGCTGCAAGAGTACGATCACATTATTAAAGAACAAGAAAAACAAGGAATTGTTGAAAAAATCCCATCGAATTTGGAAGAGAGTAAAATCGCAAACACGGAAGGAATTCATTATTCGCCTCACCATGCTGTAATTCGAAAGGACCGAGAAACTACCAAGGTACGAATTGTGTATGATGGATCGGCAAAACAACAAAATGAAACCTCTTTGCAAGAGAATTCAGTATCTCTGAACGACTGTTTAGAAGTCGGTCCGAACTATATTCCGCACATCTTTGACATGCTATCAAAATTTAGAAACAAACCAATAGGCCTCACAGCTGACATCGAAAAGGCTTACTTAATGGTCAGTATCAAACCCGAACACAGGGATATGTTGCGATTCCTTTGGTTCGACAAGGTAGATTCAGAAATACCAAAATTGAGAGAATTTAGATTTAATCGACTAGTCTTTGGACTAAGATCTTCACCTTCAATTCTAGGAGCAATTATAAATCATCACGTGAAATTGTATGAACAAACAGAACCTGAAATGTCACAGTTATTATCTAAATCCTTTTATGTAGACGACTTTGTGTCAGGAGCTGAAAATGAAGATGAAGGCTTTGAAATATACGTGAAATCAAAAAAAATCATGCGCGAAGGAGGTTTTAATCTCCGAAAATGGAGTTCAAATTCCCGCAAATTGATGACAAAAATTGCCAGCTCAGAAAGAAAATATCACGAGATAGAAGGAAAGAACAATAACCTGTCAATCTTTGACAGTGAAAACACCACCACGGGAAGTACAAATCAACAAGGTGACATGTCAAGCTGCGAGGACAATTCAAACGCAAATCCTACAAATCAAACCAAACTATTTGAAGACGACGAATCCTACGCAAAATCGAGCACTAGAATAGGAAATTCAGCATCGCAAAATGAAAACATTGTTAAAGTTCTCGGCATGAATTGGAACACATCAACCGACGAATTCTTTTTCGACTTTTCGCAACTCCACGAATACGCTCAATTACTTCCGGTAACAAAAAGATCAGTGTTGAAGGTGACATCAAAAATATTCGATCCGCTCGGATTTCTAACTCCAATGACAATCAGAATGAAAGCTCTGTTTCAGGATATCTGTATTAGCAACATAAACTGGGACGCAGAACTCACTGGAGAAAACCTAAAACTCTGGAATGTCATGTTGGAAGAGTTAAAAATAATTTCATCAGTGCGAATTCCTCGATGCCACTTTAGTTCTCATCCTGTAAACACGCAACTACACGCATTCAGCGACGCTTCAGAGCTTGCATTCGCCGCTGCAATTTACATGCGCTCAGAATACGACAATGGAAAAATTGATGTTAAACTTGTAGCCTCAAAAACACGAGTTGCACCATTAAAAAGGCAAACTATTCCACGACTAGAGTTATTAGGTGCAGTTATTCAAGCTCGTCTCACCCGCAAATATTCAACTGCAACCGAAAATGAAGCTATCAAAACAACTCATTGGACTGACTCAATGGCAACATTGTGTTGGATAAAAAACGACAGACAGTGGAAACAATACGTCAAGCACAGAGTTACAGAAATCCGCAACTTAACCTCGAGACAAGCATGGAGACACTGCCCTGGCAAGCATAACCCCGCAGATTTGCCTTCGCGAGGGGTATCTGCAAAAGATCTTACACTGAACGAAATGTGGTGGAATGGACCAGAATTTTTGCATCGACCAGAAAACGAGTGGCCGGAAACAAAATCGACACAAACCGAAGATGAAAGTGTACTTCAGGAATTACTTAAAAACCCTATCAATGTCACTCATTCATTAGCAAGCAATGTTCTACACGAATCCAATGTTAACGACATCATTGATCCCAGTCGCTTTAGTAACTTAAATAAATTGTTACGTGTAACTGCTTATGTTTTGCGATTCGTCCAAAAACCCAAAGAACAACAAAAGGGACATTTAACTGCAGAAGAAATTTCGAAGGCTGAGGAATTATGGATAAAGTCAGTACAAAGGAAACTGTTTCAAGATGAGATTCGACATCTCAGAGACAACAAAAACGCAAGTATACCACCTCTCATCCGACAGTTCAACCTCTATCTTGACAAAAACAATGTTTTACGTTGCAAAGGCCGAATCAGTAACTCAACATTGCCACAAAACAGTAAAAACCCAATACTCTTGCCGAACAAACACGTGTTTGTAAACTTAATCATCAGCCACACTCATGAGAGAGCGAAGCATTGCGGAGTAAGGGACACTCTCACAACTATTAGAGAAAAATATTGGATTTTGCGTGGTCGTGTAGCGGTAAAAAAGGTATTACGCAAATGCGTTAGCTGTCGCAAAATAGAAGGATACTCTTATGGTTCATGCCCCTCACCCGATCTGCCAGACGAACGAGTAAGTGAAGACCCACCCTTTACGCATACTGGACTTGATTTTGCAGGACCCTTGTACATTTCACAAAACAAGAACAAAGCAAATGCTCAAGATGAAGAACATTTGAGTAAGGCTTACATTTGTTTGTTTACATGTGCGTCAACTCGGGCAGTTCACTTAGAACTAACACGGGAGTTAACTGTTTGTAAATTTCTACAAGCGTTCAGGCGATTTATTGCCCGTCGAGGTTTGCCAGCAACCCTAATTTCCGACAATGCGAAAACTTACAAAGCTGCTTCAAAAGAAGTCGTAAAAATTGCTCGATCTACAGAGGTTCAACAATATTTAGCGAACAATAGAATCACATGGAAATTTATCATTGAAAAGGCCCCTTGGTGGGGAGGGTTCTGGGAGCGATTAATTCAAAGCATCAAGAAACCAATAAAGAAAATACTAGGAAAAGCTACAATTGATTATGATGAAATGAGCACCATTCTAATTGAGGTGGAAGGTGTGATCAATGCAAGGCCACTTACATACGTTTATGACGATGAGGACGCAACTTCCCGTGTCCTCACTCCATCAGATTTGATTTATGGAAGAAGAATTACGACTATGCCTAACTCGATCCATTTTGAAATTGTTAGCACTTTTCAAGCTCTCACGAAACGACACAAGTACTTGAAAGGCCTCATGCAGCAAATTACCAAGCAATGGAGGAATGAATACTTGTTAAACTTGCGAGAAAATACTAATTGTAAGCAATCAAAACGAAAAAACACTTCGCCTGTTAAGATTGGAGACGTTGTTATATTAAAAAACGATTCGAAACCGCGTGCCTTTTGGAAACTAGCCACAGTTGAAGAACTTGTACCAGGAAAAGATGGAATGATTCGAGCAGCAATAGTACGATCAACAGACAAAGCCATAAAACCACTAAGGCTGCGAAGAGTCATACAACACCTCATTCCGCTAGAGGTTCGAGCAACAAGCGAACTTTCTGCCACCAAAACACCCCAAGAAACAGCGAACATTATCGAGTCCCGTAGTCGCAGAACAGCAGCAATCATCGGAGAGATGCGACGAAGAGAACTTGTCGTTTAATTATAATAACATTTCATTATTTTAATCATTTTATTGGTATGAACAATATTTCAACGTAAGATCAAAAAAAAAAAGAAGAAAATCAAGGAACGAACATTATCATATGATTGTTTGGTTAATATTTTATCACGATTTCACAAATTTTCAAGTTTTAATTTTGAAAGTTTATCATTTCAAGATAAACTTTGCCCGGGAGTGTTATGTATTGTGAAATTTGACAGTTCAATCAACACTATATGATTTGTCCGTAACAAGATATCTATTGTCTTGTAGTTATAACCTGTATATATCAATTTCAATCAGTTACAATA
>JAODFW020788452.1:0-11422 GCA_027575235.2 Palythoa mutuki
GTCATACACTTGTGTAAACAATTACCATACTTGATGTTTATTTTGTTAAAGACGACAAATTATAGTGTTAAAAATGTCATAGTTAAGTATGAGTCACTTTTCCAAACAAATCTTAACTAAAATGTTAGGAAAAAAATAATATTCAAAACATGGGTCGTTTCTAAAAATTGTACCTTTTTTATTTTACTGGGGAAAACACATGTTATTTTATTTTTATTTTTTGTTAAAATTCATATCGGGGCACCTGTAAAACATAAAATATAAAAAGTGATTTTGTGTCATTTATTGCTTATGCCAAAAAGAACTCCTCAGTAGCAGCAGAAGCTGAAATATATTGGGTTGGGCCATCAAACAGCAATCTCTCTTATCATTTGTGAGAGAGCAACTAAACAGTAAAAAATTGAGCCACATTGACATATACTCAAACTGTAAGAATATATTTGTTTTCAATATTTTCGGTCTTGGTTTGTGCCATTCAGGCCTAAAACACTTCAAAATTATTTTTTTTGAAAAAAAAATAATATGAAAACGTTATTGGAGATGATATGCTTTCTTTTAAAAAACAATAAAAATGTTGCTTTCCTCCAGGGCGAACAATGAAAAGTTTTTTTAATTCTGTTATTCTGTTCTTGTGAAGTGTTAAATTCATTACTATAATTATAATCTTTTCTTACTAGGTGTAGAGACCGAGGATTTTTATTATCCCTTGCTTTAATACATCTTCTTTTCAAAAAGTACAAGGTTTAAAATTATGTGTGATTTTTTAGTATTACTTATCTAGCTGAAAGTGAAAGTCGATTTCGATTTTTCATGTCACACTTATGTACCACTGCCAGGCAAGAGTCCATCTTGCATTTTCTCAAATATTGTCACTGCACTGCACTTAAAATCAACATATCCAAAATAAAACTGAAAAATGTTTTCTGAACGTGCTGTTTAAGTGCAGCTGCCAGCTGGTACAGATTTGTGCGTGTTCTACACATGTTTTAACACATTTCGTGGAAAACAGTACCGCAAAACTAAGCCGGAAGTGGAGCTTGATCTTATAACCGGAAGTGACTTTTGGTTTTTGATCACCCCACATACACGTGCACCACGTCCCACAATGCTCTCTTTCCTGTACCGGCAAATTCGCAAGCAAGCGGTGGGGCGGTGGGTGGATCGGAACTGCATTACGTGAACCTCAGCTGCAAAACACTGCAGATACTTGCCCCATCTGAAGCTTGTCAAGAAACCATTTGCACCGCGATGTTCGGAAAATACTTATCTGAGAGCGAGTTGAATGGCTTCGATAAGTACAAGGTTTGTTTGCTGTTAAGACGCGAAGTCATCGCTTTTTGTACAAGTACGCTTACAAATAATCGCTTAATATATTTACTCTGTTGTTACAGTATAAGTCAGTAGACACATCTCCAATTTCGAACTATATCACGCATCCATTTTGGAACACGATTGTCGAGGTAAGTAAATTTGATCGCGATTTGTACAAAGAAAAAGTATTGATATCAGTTTGAGTTCAAACTTCCGCGGGAGCTTGCGAGTTGTGTTAAAATAATTTAAACATATAATATGCTTTTCTCGTTACCTGGTTTTGTTTTTCCAACTGCGTTTGTATTTTGAATTAAAACTCTATAATATTAAGCGTTAACATTTGAGGTTTTGATGTTAAGGCGGTATTTGTTTTAACTTGTGTGCCTTGTTGTTGCACGGTCTTTGATCACAGGAACGATCTCTGCCGCTGCAGGCTTACGAACAGGTGCCCTACTTAGGCATTACTCAAGATGCACAAACTGGGTTATTTTTGGTTGATTTCTGTAATCTTTATAATTTCGGCTAACGAGATTGGTTCTGTAATCGTATAATCCATCTATCTATAGTACAGTTTTGTTGAAACATGTTGTATCACCGGTTGTAGTGTTAAGTGGATGAGAGTCATTGACTCCCCCTGGATGGGACACCAATCCATCACAGGTTAGCCTCCAGCAAAAGCTGGTCCTCATTTACCAATATTGAGAGGATGGAAAGCTGAGTTAACTTTGGCAGAAAATAAGGTCTCACAAACGTTCAACACTCTGCTAAATCAGGGTTTAAACTTGAAACCTTGTGGTTAGCAGGCAGAGATCGTACCACAACTGCACCAACCACACCACCTTACTAACTACATAAGGATGCCATTTACTGCATAATTTAAATGATTCTGACTAGTAATACAGTAATGGCTGACAATATTTAGAGTTATAATATAATGTTTATTAATACCCTACTAGTATTGCATGTTCTCCATTCTATTTAACAATTGGAATACAAGCTCGCGATTTCTGATAGAATACGAGGGCAAAGCAAGATCTAGAGTTATTCTATCAATTGCCACTAGAAATAAAGACTGAGTATTCTAATTGTTTTAGTAGAAACCTCTGGAGAATAAACAAAAGAACTGCAATTAATAGATTTAGTATTCTATCTGACCTAGTATTGTTATTTTAACTTGTAATGGCCACTTGTTTTCAGTTAGCCTCTTAAGGTTATCACAGGTGGCCTGCATTCTATTATTTGGTACCTGATTATAAATGTAACTTTTCATTTTGAACTGTGTGTGCAAGTAAAGTATTGTTGTTGATTAGGGTTTGTTGTTGATAATTTTTTATAAATAAAGTTCTAATTTAATGTTTTGATATGATAAACAGTTTTTGGATGCAGATGTGTTCAGCTGTCTGTTGAGTGAAACTTGTCAAATTGATGAAGTACCATAAAAACTGAAGGCAACCACTGGCTCCAGTGAGCCACTTGGCTTTTAAATGGATTTAGCTTAAATCAAGAACAATAATTATTATGGTCCTATCATAACGTCAAGAACAATAGTGGCATGATGTTCTGCAGCTGCTCCCATAATTTATACAAGTTTACAAGCTTCCTATAATCTGAAGCACTCAGATGCAATATATTTGAATTGAATTAATATTGGTGAAATTTCAGGACAAATATGACAAGTAGATGTGATGGGGTTGGTACATCTTCTCTGGAATACTTTCTCGGTTGTTTTTTTTCTGTAAAACATAGTTGTTTGGTTTTGTTTTTGTTTATAATATTTGTTTCTCAGATCTTTTCATTCATTTATACATCAAAGTAGTCTACTCTGAACATGGGTATTTTAAATGAATTTAAACCAGGTCAAGCTAATATTTAACTAGTAATTAGCTTTTCAAAATGTCTGGTGTTCATAGATCTGTATTATATTTTTTTTCAATTTGAAGCAATTTTTTTTTGTTTTTCTGTATAAGTGACCCATGCCAAGCTTTAGTTGTTATTGTTCATTTTTCAAAGCATTGCACGTTGACAATAGCTGTTCATTGTCAATTATTGAAATTTTGCACACATGATCATATTCATTCGCTATTAGATAGTATCAATTCATTGATATTTTTAATTAGTGCCTTCTTTATTTAAAAATCGCTTTCTGAGAACAGCACTAAATCACACTGCTACTCACTAAAAAATGCTAACCTCATATCCGAGAATAAAGTAGAAGCTACTCTTTGTGGTTTGATTTTTCAGATTTATTTTGACAGTAACATTTGCATTAAAATTTTAAAAAACGAAGAGTCTGAAAATAAAATAAATAGAAATAAAAAAGGAGAAACTTAGGAAGTACAGTTGTGTCATTTGAGGTGTCTTAACTGCTTATGTAATGGAAAAAATTACTTACCTCAAATGGTTTTGGCAAGCTTTTTTTTACTGGCCAAGGATTTTCAAATGGTAAGCACCGGAAATGATGTTGCTGGTTGTAGTTTTTGTTTTATACTTGTTTAGAATTCAGACTCAAACAATAATATTGATGTAAGACATGTAGTAAAAACCAGTGGTTATGGTATTCTTGAGGCTTTTGCATATAATTGACATTTAAAAAACTTAAAAGGATTATGTGATTTGCACACATTAAAATTTTATAAAAACATTTAGATAGCCAAAAAATAAATGTTTTTACAAAATTTTAATCTATGCAAACTGCAAAACCCTTGTTTTTCTTGTTGTAGTACTTTCCAGAATGGTTGCCACCCAATGTTTTGACATTTACCGGTTGGTGCTGCCTGGTACTAATTTGTGCAGTTACTTCATATTATGACCCATACTACAAAGCAGGTAGTGGTGATCCTGGTCATAGTTATGAGGTGCCGCGAATATGGTGGTTCCTCTTTGCAGTTGCCCAGTTTGTAGCACATACCTTGGATGGTTGTGATGGTAAACAAGCTCGGCGGACAAATAGCAGGTACATATTGTCGTATCTCTAATAGCCACAAAGGCAAGTGCATAAAATAACCACACGTTCGCTCGATACAAAACGTGTTCACTTCATCTCAGATCACCTGACATTACACAGTTATCCCAGATACACTACCCATATACATTGTAAGAGTTAAGTTATTATGCAAGGTTTGAAATGCTTAATTATAAGAATGTTTATTAATAAGTAATGATCTGTGTAAGAACTAGGGAATTTAGCGGCACTTTCAGTTTAAGACGTGTGACATTTAATTCAAATATTCAATTAATTTGGCAAACTTGATTGGTCTAGTGTTTTCACAAAATAATTCTGAAAAGATTATCATGACCAGTCATATTTAAAGCTCGTGAGCACCAGTAAAAATCGTTCTACCAAATTTTGGTTGAATTTAAAGAAAATCCACTATGAGTAAATTGGTCTAAAACAAATTGCCTTAGGCCTGTTGTTATCTCCCTAGTTCTTACACGAATCATTAATTACTTGATACCATTGTTATCTCCCTAGTTCTTACACAAATCATTAATTACTTGATACCATTGTTATCTCCCTAGTTCTTACACGAATCATTAATTACTTGATACCATTGTTATCTCGGTCCCTAGCTCTTACATGGATTGTTACTAAATTGCAAGCACATTTCCAAATTATGTGCTATTGCTCATAAAGAGAATCTTAAACCTGAGGCTAAGTGCTAATTTCTGATATAGTTGATGTTTTTGTTGAGAGCCTGACCTGGAGTTGACTGTTTTGTTTGTGAGCAGTGGAGCAGAATATTTGTAAATTACCTACTAGACCAGTTGGTGATAAAGCTTGGCTATTATTTTTTAGTAGACTGACAGCCAGATAAAGAATTGAGCATTTATTGCTTTTAAGAATTTCTTTGTCAAAAAGCAGATTTCATGACTTGAGATCTTTTTTTTAATTACTTGAATTTTTGGTCATTTTTATCCCCTTAAGTATTTGCAAATATACTAAATGAACAGGTAATGAAAAAAGTACAAATGATGAGGGTTTGTTATCCAGTAGTAACTCTCTTACTGGAAATAAACTAAAAAAAGAAAACCTGAGGCACTATCAGGAGTAGCACTTGTTACCCTCAGATTACCAGTCAGATGCTCTACCCAAATGGCTACAATAAGAAATTTATTACTACTAAATGCAACAAGTATAAAGATTTCACCACAAACATACAGCGCTGGAAACTAACTTTTTAACCCTTACAGCCCCAGGCAAATTATCAACCTCCAACTTCTCCTTACATAACTCAAACCAAACAGTAGTACCGGTAGTGAGAATTAACAAATTAATCAAGTGAAATAAGCTGTGGAAGTTAAAATGCCAAATTCTCCCAAACTGCTTATATAGAAAGTATGGAACTCAGTTGGGAGAATTTAACAACATGTCATGAATTTGTCGTGCTTGAGGCTCAAAGGGTTAACTGCCTATCAGTTGGGTGAGTAGCATCTGGAAATCACTTGCTCAACTGAGATTTTACCACCACAAAATAAAAGTCTCTAACACAAATAGTTTTCATTCTTCTTAAATTAAGATTTAAAAAAACAGTTTTTACAGGTTTCTATTCAGTAGAAGTAATGTGAAGTTAAACATTGTGTATACTAACAGAGTTATGATGAACTAACTTGGTTGTCTAATGCAGTGCCATTGTTAGCTCAGATATGTTCCGATTAATATAAATTCTTAATTCTTACATGCCAGTCACTGAGATGACCCTTTTGTGATTTCTGCTCACCCAAGGCAAGAATTACTCACCATTGGCGAGCGGGAGGTTATTAATTTTCAGCCCTGACATATATATATGGCTTGCATTTGGGATTTTGTGGTGTATTGGTAGTTCAATAAAGATATTAGAGCTTGCCTGTTGAATCCTGATGCGTATCTCTGGTTTCTATAGTATTAAGTGGTGGAGAGTCATTAACTCCCCCTCGCCGGGACACTAATTCATCGCAGGTTAGCCCCCAGTAGAAGCTGGTACTGATTTTACTGGGCTCGTAAGGATGGAAAGCTGAGTTAACTTTGACAAAAAGGTTACATAAATGTTCAGCTGGGTTTAAAACTGTGACTTTGTGGATGGAAGGCAAAGATCTTACCACTGCACTAGCCAAGCCATCATCGATTTATTAGTAAAACTAACTATGATATGCCAATGTTGAATTTACAGCACTCCACTGGGTGAACTGTTTGATCATGGACTGGATAGCATGGCAGCGTGGTTAATAAACTTGGCCGTTATGTCCATGTTTGGGATTGGAGAACACTCAATCAATCTACATGAGTTCCTGTTCCTTTACTTTGTGGTGTTGTCAGGATTCTACAGTGCGCACTGGGAGAAGTACAACACAGGAGTTCTGTATTTACCTTGGGCATATGATGCAAGCCAACTGGTAAGCTGGCTGGGTTACCATGCTTACATTATATAGCAAAATAGACTCTTGTAGATAATAAAAGCAGTGTCTAGATCTGTATTTAGCCTTGGTCGATAGTGAAAAACTACCAAAAGTACACTTTGGACTACTAATTTTTGATTTCCCAACTCTTTGCTGGACTAGTAACAGGGATTGCATTAAAGGAGAACTGAACTCTAAAATTGACTTTTTATTGTTTTAATATTTCTGAGGCATATTTCTACTTCAGAATTAGAAAAAGTTGATAAAAGTTGCACAACAAGGTTCTGCTGTTGTGATATTTCAAATAGTATTTGACAAAAAATGTTTAAAACTTACAAAACCAGGGAGAAGTCTTTGTGATAAAAATATGTTTTGCTAAATAATATGATAATGAAATGTTTTTTTGAGCAAGCAACACTTTAAAGCTAAAGATACAAACACCAAGTAAGTGTACAGTGATCAAAACTATTATAAAGCAATTCAGTCTAATTTGCAAGATACAAAAAAACTTGTGTCTCCTCTTTTGCAGCTAATTGCTGGGTTGTACCTGTTGTTGTTCTTCTTTGGACATGACATGCTTAAATTAGAGCTCTTCAAGAATTTTTCAGTTTCACAAATGTTCCGCTGGGGTATTTACTGTAAGTACTCAGTCATTTTGTATTCCTTGGTTATGATTCTACTGTGTCTGCAGGCCCAAAGTAAGCAATCCAAAATTGGTGTCAGTAGTCATCACATACAGAAATTAAGAAAATTAGCTTCACTAAGATGCAATTTGGTGCATTTTTATAGGAAAAATAGCAGAAAAAATTGAACCAAAATTTACTGTGAAAATTGCTTGTATTTAGCAGCAATTAGTTTGCACATTTTTTATACAAGGCTTGAAAGTTGGTGTGGCTACAGTCTGACCAACTGTATTGGCTCCACGGGGCCTGGGCTATGGTAGCAAGTTTTATCACTGATATTGGATATACTTGAGTTTAAATATATGACAGTCGGTTTTTTAATGAAGATTAACATTGACGCTAGCGTCGATCCATGCTTTAAAATTACCATTAATACCAATTTAACATTCCTACAATTCTTGGTATAATAAACAAAGTCCCCAAGATTTTTTTCTACCAGAATGTTTATGTTGCTAGCTCAGTGTGAATGGAAAATCTAAAAAGAATTGTTTACTGTACACTGTACCATTATAGGCATGATTATAACACAACTATTTCAGGCCCGAGAAATATCATATATCTCTTTCAGTAACTCCAAAAAAGTCTCACATTTTGATTTTGTAAAAGAACAGTACACAAAAAAAACTGAAATTTGAAAAACGAAAAATTTAATAAACAGGGGGAAGGGGCTAATAAAGGCCTTGGGGTCGGAAAAAAATTGAAATTTTAATACATGGGGGGGCACTTATTTGACACCCAAGAGTACTCACAGACTAAAAAACCTCAACTGGTGTATATTTTTGCCAACTCAAGTAAAATCCCAGCATAATTTCAGAAATGAATTTAAAAATTCTTGCTGCTTTTCCCTCTTTCAGGCTTAATTTCAACTGAGTCTCTTTTTCCTTCAAAAACTGAGAAAAAATACTTTGTATTAAGCAGCTTATTGACTACAAGTTGTGACCTGAAGTAACCAGTAGTTGGCAATTTCTCCACAGCATCAACATTTGGTTTTACACTTCCAACAGCAATCTTTAATGTGTACAAGTGAGTATTTCACAATAAAATAAAAAGAATTAGTTTTAATTTTGTGACAATCTACAAGACCAAATGAAAAATATATGTGACTTGTTACCCTACCTACCCTTGTTTTTCTGTAAATGTAGCAAAAATTACCTGCCCTTTTTAAAATAAAAATTTGTACATACCATATTTTGCTCCGGTATTTATTCAGAAGTCTGTTTTGAGACGTGAAAATCAGACTAAAAACTGACCTCAACTAATACACAGGCCAAAAATACAAAAACAAACTTTTAAAAAAGCATTGACTTTAGACACAAAAATTGGGCTTGACTTATACATGAACAAATACGGGTACCTACCTATCCTATTTCTTGCCATTGAACCAAAACGACAATATTTTTTTTGACATAATTAATTACAGTTACTCCTGGAAAGTTTTTCCACTGTTAGATAATCTTTAAAATATTTTTTTTTTGTTTTCTGTTGTTATTCAGAGCCTTCAAGACAAATTGTGCGCGAGTAATCAGCCCATTGGAAGGACTTATGCCGTTAATTCCTCTGTCATTAATGTTTTTACTTTTCACTGCCTGGGCCATTTTATCACCCAACAGTGTGTACGAGAAACAACCACGGCTCTTTTGTGTCACAGTAGGAATCGTATTTTCAAATATCAATGTAAGTCACACTTACCTATTGTTTATTTTCCCATAGTGAGTTTCATGTAAACCGATTTTGTTATAAAAATTGCAGTGCTGATTTTAGGTCAATAACTAAATTTCATGTGATCTGATTGGCTGAAACTGAGGTATGTAACTTGCTGTACATACTTTTCTCTTCAGTGGACTTTGAAAATCAAAACAATTGCAGGAAAATTTTACTATCTGCTAGGAATTAATCATTGGCATGATTTTAACAAAATTTTAACATCACCACTGACCCTGGAAAAGTCTTAAAAGATGCAACTAGTGAGATAAATAGCCAACAAAACAATTTAAGGAATGCCAGAAGAATATCAACATACATTTCTTCAATAAAATAAGTGTTTTTTTGATGAAACAAATTTAAATTTTGAGTTGCATGACATAATGAAAGTCTTAATAACCTTGTTTGCTGGAGTCTTTCATACTGACCTCACTTTACAATACAATACAATAAACTTTATTTCATGAGGGTGACATATCAACCTAAAAAAAAGTTTACTTACATATGGCCCTCAAAAACTGAAAACTTTGCTTGATCTATACAAAGACCTGAGGCAAAATATTTACCTGGACAGACCTTGCACTCACTTATTAAGATGATTAGAAATAATTTTTTCAGTTTTTGAACCAATTATTTAAACTTACTGAGAACTAGCTGAAATTTTCAATGAAGTCACATAAGTTTAACTTTGAAATACTAAGCAGAAAAATGGTAAAAATATTTATTTTATTTTTATGCGTAATTTGATTTTGGGCTTCATTTCATTTCAGTGCCGTCTCATAGTAGCAACAATGTGTGGACAGTCATGTGATCGTTTCAACACATTTCTTTATCCCTTACTGGTCATCCTTAGCATCATAGTGTTTGTGCCTATGGACCTCTCTAGTGAGCTTTGTTTACTGGTTGTGTATACCATTTCAGTCGGTGTTGCTCATCTTATTTATGGAATATCAGTGGTAAGTTATGCGTATAATATCAGAAACTTTGTTCAAAGTGAGACCCATATATAACTTTTTTTTATAGAAGAGTTCAAATAATTTTGAAGAAAAGTATTGTAATTCCTGCAACTTACAAAGTATAATCACTTTTGTCTGCATAATTTTCTCAAATGTGAACCTTACGTAGAAAAAAATGGTGTGGAGGATGTGGGAGAGGGTATTGCTTGGGACAAATAGGGTTGACAGTTTTGTATTTTAAACATTTTTATAGTAATACACCTGTGTAATATATTTCTTTATCATTTCATTTTGTTTTTAATTCAATAATTTTATATTCTTTGTAATTTCTTTTTTTGTGAGAATGATGTAATTTTTATCATAGATAAAATTCAAGGGTCATGCATTAGATTACTGATCCTCGTGGTGTAAGCATGATTTCTCATTAAATTAACTTTTTATTATTATAATTATTAAATATTATTATTATTACTTTAATTCATTGATCTTTAACTCTGTGCAATTTTTATATTTCGTGTGATCAACCAAATTATTATTATTGTTATTATTATTTGTTATTAAGTAACAAAATCTCAGAAAAAATGGAAAAGTTGGATGTATTTTGAAAACAGTCTCCTCTTATTAAAGTGAACTTATCCTTTCATCTTGGCAGTTTGGAGAGGAATGGGAAGAACAACTTAGAAATAAAAAAATCTCAAACTGAAACCAAATTATCACTCCAAACAGAAGCAAATCTTGCCTTGTTTTGCAGATGATTTGGCACCATCAATTAAATATTAACTCCAAAACCCATTTTTAACTTGTAATGCACACACATTTCAGTGTTTTAATGTCTGATAGTCCAAAAGCAAATTACACGTTCGAGCAAAAACTTGCAAAATACAAACAAAAATTTAATTTATAGTCATACGAATTAATTAAATTTGGGAAAACAAATTACTAGTTTCAGTAATTGATTTCACATTTCTAATAAAAGGTTTCACAATTTCAATAGTTGGTTTCTTGTTTCCATTAAAAAGTGATTTCACATGTCCAAAACTTGTTTTTACATGTCCAATAATTGGTTTCACACACCCAATAACTGGTTTTGTATTTCCAATAAGTGGTTCCATATTTCTGGTAGTTGGTTTCACATTTCCAGTAATTGGTTTCACATTTTCAGTAACTGGTTTCGTATTTCCAGTAACTGGTTTCACATTTTCAATAACTGGTTTCGTATTTCCAGTAACTGGTTTCACATTTCCAGTAACTGGTTTCACATTTTCAGTAACTGGTTTCGTATTTCCAGTAACTGGTTTCACATTTTCAATAACTGGCTTCATATTTCCAGTAACTGGTTTCACATTTCCAGTAACTGGTTTCACATTTTCAGTAACTGGTTTCGTATTTCCAGTAACT
>JAODFW020789434.1:0-11416 GCA_027575235.2 Palythoa mutuki
AGAATGATGAGGGCAAAGCCCTCTTTTGCAAGGAGTGTGAGGGAGATTGATTGAGTGAGTGAGTGTAAATAATATTTGATGGAGTATATTGGGGAAGAAATAAAAATTGCACATGAAAAATTAAAATCTTAGCTGGAGTTTGTAAAATTGTAAATTCTGTAGTTTTATTCATTGAAACTGCTCTCTCCAAATGGAGGCATCCTTCACTTTACGGTAAGCTAAGTGTTAAAATTAAAACATAATGAGATAATTTCACCAGATTAAGGCTCAAACCTTTGCACTTTTTCATGTCATTAATGTTTCTGATAGATTTATATCTGCAACAACAAACAATACCCAATAATGCAACTAAATAATTCAGAATCAAATTGATAACTCAGCAGAAGATTTCCCTACATTTTGAAATATAATGAGTTTGAAATGCCACCATACTCTGTAATAACTACTTGATATACTGTATTTCCTTGAATAAATGCCGCCCTTGAATAAACACCGTACCTGAGAATCAAAATATAGATAAATGCCACCCTCAAATAAATGCCACACCCTGGAACATACAACAAACTGAAACATCGAATTTATCTTATTTCTTATGCATTTACAAGCACAACAAGTTGTAGTTTAAAAATGTAAAGCATGATCAGTACAGCCACTGAGGTGAAGAAATGTTTCATTTTTTCTACTTTTTATAGTAAAGTTACGGTCAGTTTAAGAAAATAAACTAAAACAGCATTTTGAATAAACACTGCCCTCGAATAAATGCCACCCTCAAATAAATGCCGCACCCAAATCATGAAAAATTTAATAAACCGAGAAAATATGGTATCTTGGAACAAGAAAGACTTATCAGATCACAGAGATAATAAATAAATGTGGGGGAAGGGTTGCAATATGAGGGCTTCTCCTTGAAAATATTTAGAATAGAGCATTTCCAACTGACACCAATAAATTAAGTTACATTGAGGAAGTACACTGTTTAATTTATGATTAGTGACAAAAATGTTTTTTGAACATTCAATCTTAGATACTATGGTGGTGCAGAAGTTATTGACAAGATTGAAAATTTGGTCAGAAAACGAGCACTTGATGCTTTCCACTTGGATCCCAGTGAATGGGGAGTTAATGTTCAGCCATATTCAGGTTTGCTTTTTTTTTAAATAAAATAATTTATTAAGGTGCACCTTTGTGTCCACCCTTCTGAAATAAAGTTTGTTTGTGTGTAGCAGTTAATGTGGATTTAATGTGGTTTAAGAATCAGGCATAGCACAGTTGGTAAATGCACTGCCTTCTGTGCTGGAGGTCTCCAGTTCGATTCTCAGTGACTCCAATGCCTGTTCCGACTTTCCTCTTGTCCGTGTAGCACTGACCGAGGAAGGGGGATAAAGTATGCACCAAGGGTCAAGCGAACACTGTTATGTGCTACCCTCATTAAATAATTAAGCTTTTACCTTTACTTCTCTTTTCTCTTGTGGTATACTACTAACTGTAGTTTCAAGGTGATTATGCACAGGGTGTATTCGCCGTAGGGCCCTTAAGCCAAGCATGCTTCTTCATCTTACTTGGAAAAATTAGAAAGCTACTTGGCTTTAAATCTGTACTTTCTTACCTCTGATTTTTATTTTTCAATGGTGAGTATTTTTTAATAAACACTCCAGTCAATGCTTTGCTTACATTATTGATCAATCACTCTAGTAATGCCATCTTACACTATAAGTTCCTAGAATGTTGAGGGTGCCGAACTTGTTTTCAGGTTACCCTATCTTTGCAGGGAGTAGTTGGTCACTTTCCTGCTAATTTCCTGCTGACTAGCTGCCCCATTTTTATTTTTGCTGGATCTTGTATTTTTGCTGTACCTTGGGTCCAGCGAAAATGAAAAATAACATTGTAAGTTGTGTTTCACTTGTCATAAATTTTATCATCTTATATATTAATCAAGTGTGAATTTACTTTTATACTTTTTGGTTCTTGCGGATGATTGCCTCCCCAATATTCTAGCTTAATGATGTCAGCCCTGGCTAGTGTAGTGGAAGAAGGCTCACAAAAACACTTACAAACACAATGCTTACCCAGTTCTTACGTCTGTGCAAAGTCTCATAATTAGTGTCAAATACCACTCACTTGGTATAGCTTGGTGTGTTAAATTTCCCTCTGACACCCAACTTACCACCCACAGCAATAATATTGATAGGTGCATTATTGTATCTTGATGTCTGTTTTAGGATCACCAGCAAACTTTGCAGTGTACACTGGGCTGTTAAAACCACATGATCGTATTATGGGACTTGATCTTCCACATGGTGGACAGTAAGTATAATTAAGATATAATGCCCACTATTCTTAATCGTAAGAAACAAAACGGTTTGGACTGCAAGTACATGATAAACTGTGCAACACTTGTAAGGTGTTATAGCAGATATCTGTGTGGTAGAGTTATTACATGAGGTGAGTTGTCTGAGGGGGTAGGTTTATCCCTGTTTATATGAGGTGAGTTGTCTCAGGGTGTAGGGTTATCCCTGTTCACATGAGGTGAGTTGTCTCAGGGGGTAGGGTTATCCCTGTTCACATGAGGTGAGTTGTCATGGGGGTTAGGGTTACCCTGTTCACATGAGGTGAGTTGTCTCAGGGGTAAGGTTATCCCTGTTCACATGAGGTGAGGTGTCTTAGCGGTTAGGGCTATCCCTGTCAACATGAGGTTAGTTGTCTCAGGGGGTAAGGTTATCCCTGTTCACATTAGGTGAGGTTTCTTGGGGGTTAGGGTTATCCCTGTCAACATGAGGTGAGTTGTCTCAGGGGGTAGGGTTATCCCTGTTCACATGAGGTGAGTTGTCTCAGGGGGTAGGGTTATCCCTGTTCACATGAGGTGATTTGTCTTAGGGGTTAGGGTTATCCCTGTTCATATGAGGTGAGGTTTCTTGGGGGTTAGGGTTATCCCTGTTCATATGAGGTGAGGTTTCTTGGGGGGTAGGGTTATCCCTGTCAACATGAGGTTAGTTGTCTCAGGGGGTAGGGTTATCCCTGTTCACATGAGGTAAGTTCTCTCAGGGTTAGGGTTATCCCTGTTCATATGAGGTGAGTTGTTTGAGGGGGTAGAGTTATCCCTGTTCACATGAGGCATGTTCTCTCATGGGGTAGGGCTATCCCTGTTCATATGAGGTGAGTTGCCTTAGGGGGTACATTAACATCCAGCCAAGAACAACTTGTGGGTAGAAATAATTTGGTCTGGAAAGTAGGTAAAGGTGAACAGTTTACCCCAAGTTGTCTATGGGGGAATTTGCTTTTTTGGGGGGATAATGATGACCTTTTCGAAAGTATGCATATTTTCTACTCAAAGCAAATGGATGTCACACTGTGGTCCAAGGTTAGACAGATGAGGTATTATAGGGGTACCCATAGGCAGAGGTACCTTTGCATGTATTTGGTCTGACCTCTTTGAGCTGTAGAGCTTCTATATTTAAAAAAGTGACAAAGGTTTCCAAATTAGAGAAACAATTATCTTACTAGTATTTTTCTTTCTCTGCCTTAACCCTTACAGCCCCAGGCAAATTATCAACCTCCAACTTCTCCGTACATAACTCAAACAAAACAATAGTACTGGTAATGAGAAGCAAGGAATGATCAAGTGAAATAAGCTGTGGAAGTTGAATGCTAAATTCTCCCAAACTGCTTATATAGGAAGTATGGAACTCAGTTGGGAGAATTTAACAACACGTCATTTGCCATTCTTGGTGCTCAAAGGGTTAAGGCTTCTTGAAAATTTAAAAGAAATTAAAATCTTTGGTCTTTAAAAAGCAAAAACAATTTTTAGTTAATATACATTTATTTGAAGAAAGTTGACATTACAAATATGGAAAGTAGATAATAAGATTTGCTGAAGAAAATAATTTGTGTTTGACAAATAAAGGTTTTCTTTTTCAGTTTGACACATGGGTTTATGACAGATGTTAAGAGAGTGTCTGCCACCTCAATTTACTTTGAGTCCATGCCATACCGGTTGAATGTTAGTTCATTATTACATTTTTTTCTTTGGTTATGATATTTAACTTTATTATTATATGCAATGTTTCAAAATGTAGTTTGCTTATTTTATTTTGATTGTTATAGGATAAGACGCAGGACTGTCATGGATAATAAATTGAGAAGCATGATGATTAAACTTGTAACGACGTTTTGAATTGAAATAGTTTTTATTCTCCCAGGAATCTCTTAAGTTTTATTTACTTCATAAACTCTGAAAACACAAGTCCATTAACCCAAAATGTTTTCAGCCTCATGCGTTTGTAAAGAGAATACTACATAATTTCTTGAATTAACATTGTTTCAAAAGGAAAGACACTACACAATGTTCCAACAATGTTTTCTATATTTTCAACAAGTCAAGTATATTTGATAGTGGCTCGTGTGTGTAACTATAATAATAGAAACATATTGTTTTGGTTTACTGTAATTTGTAATAGCATAAATTATTATAATAAAATGGCAATGAAAATAATAGCCAAAAACAAACATATTATATGTTGCCGATTTCTGCAGTCACAAAAGGAAAGATTGGCATTAATTTTCAAACTAAAAAGAGCTCAGGTTTCTTACACCTAAAACTTAATAATTTGACTTTAAAAACAAGTTCTCCTTAAGATGGTTTAAAATATATTTCCAGATTCCATGAATTGGTTTAGAGAACTCGAGAAACCTGGATTGTCAACTGCTCAAGCTGGATTTTGGATTTTATCAATTGGATTCTTGACTCCTGAAGTTGCATTCTGGATTCCGTCAACTGGATTCTGGGCTCCTAAAGTTGCATTCTAGTTTCCATTGACTGGATTCTGAACTCCTGAAGCTGTATTCTGGATTCTATCAACTGGATTGTGGACTCCTGAAGGTAGATTCCAATCTCTGGATTCTGGACTCCTGAAGCTGGATTCTAGATTTCATCAGTTTCAATTCCATCAACTTGATCATGGACTCCTGAAGCTGGATTCTTCATTTTATCTTCTGGATTCTGGACTCCAGAAGCTGCAATCTGGATCCATCAACTGTATTCTGTACTTCTGATGCTGGTTTCTAGATTCCATCATCTGGATTCTGGACTTCTGATGCTGGTTTCTAGATTCCATCATCTGGATTCTGGACTTCTGAAGCAGGATTCTAGATTCCATCAACTGGATTCTGGATTCCTTAAGCTGCGTTTTAGTTTCCACTATCTGCATTTTTTGACAGCTGAAACTACATTCTTCTGGATTTCATCTGCTGGATTCTGGACTCCTGAAGCTGCATTCTAGATTTCACCAGTTTCATTTCCATCAACTTGGTCATGGACTCCTGAAGCTACATTCTAGATTTCACCAGTTTCAATTCCATCAACTTGGTCATGGACTCCTGAAGCTGGATTCTTCATTTTATCTTCGGGATTCTGGACTCCAGAAGCTGCAATCTGGATTCCATCAACTGTATTCTGTACTTCTGATGCTGGTTTCTAGATTCCATCATCTGGATTCTGGACTTCTGAAACAGGATTCTAGATCCATCAACTGGATTCTGGATTCCTTAAGCTGCGTTCTAGTTTTCCACTATCTGTATTTTTGACACCTGAAGCTACATTCTGGATTTCATCTACTGGATTCTGGACTACTAAAGCTACATTCTAATTCTATCAACAGGATTCTGGACTCAGAAGCTGTCTTCTGGTTTTCATCGCCAGGAATCTGGATTTCTGAAGCTGCGTTTTAGATTCCATCATCGAACTTTGAACTCTTAAAGCTACATTCTGGATTCCATCCACTGGATTCTGGACTCCTGAAGCTGTCTTCTGGATTCCATTATTTTGATTCTGGACTCCTGAAGCTTCATTCTAGATTCTATCATCAGGATTCTAGACTGCTGAAGTTACTTTCTAGTTTTCATCATCTGGATTCTGGACTCGAGAAGCTGGATCCTAGATTTCATTATCTGGATTCTGGGCTTGTGGAGCTAAGTTCTGGATTCCAGGAACTGGGATTTAGACTCCTTAAGTTATATTCTAGATTCCTTCAACTAGATTCTGGACTGCAGAAGCAGTATTATGGACTTGTTTCGTAAAGATATCTTTTGGGTTCCATCCACTAGATTCTGGACTACTGAAACTGGTTTCTAGGTTCCATGATCTGGATTCGAGACTTGTGAAGCCTTGTTCTGGATTCCATCCACTGGATTCCATAAACTGGATTTTATCAGCTGAGTTCTGGACTCCTTAAGCTTCTTTCCAGATTCCAGTCCAAAGATTATGAATTCCGGATCAAAAATGGGTTCCGTTATTGAGTCACTGGTGCACCAGGCAAATTGTGTGTAGTGTTCTTCTCGCTTTCCCATTATTGTCAGCTGTTGCTGCATTAATCAACAATCTTTGGTCTGTAGTTGGTGTTCTCCTATTAGGTTGCAGTACATATCCTAGCTGAATTTATCACTTCCATCATGGTATAAGTAAAATACTAATATAAAGTATCTTGTGGTTTACAGAAAAACTTCCCATAATTAATCAAAACGTGCAGAATACTCTTAGATAGGACGACCACTGCCGGAATGTTCAGAGGATATGCCATCAGAAAAGAAATCAGTCACTTTGCTCTCATCCATCTGATCTCTCTCTCTCATTTCTTCAACCACCTATTCAGGTCATAGATGCAGATATATGATGTGATTGGCAGTCATTTTCTAGCTTTAGGTTCTCTCAGGGAAAAAGACAAGCCATTTAAATTCCAGTAGCAGCAAAAACGTATATAAATATCTAACCTGTAGCATTACATTTATTTACCTCACTGTTGATTGAAACTGAATGTCACGATTTAGTATTTCTTTTGTTTTGCACTTCAGGTCAACACAGGCCTGATAGATTATGACAAGTTAGAGGAAACCGCTGCACTCTTCAGACCCAAACTGATTATAGCTGGCACAAGTGCATACTCACGACTTATTGATTATGCTAGAATGAGGCAGGTAATACAAAACACGTGCTCTATGGGCGTTTTACTATAAGAAAAAAAGATAATTTGATAATGAAATTTTTAGATAGTACAGTTTGTGTTTTGAAGACAACTGTTTTCCAACCCTTTCAACAAAGGAAAAGAAAAATTTAGTTTAAATTGGAAAATATATTTTACTGTCAAAACGGCCTCATTGTTTGTTTGCCATCACAATTCAACCAAATGAAATAGCGCAGCGAAGACATTGTAAAGACAAGAAATCTTCAACACTGTGAATGAAATGCGCTATATCGCTGATTTTATGATCTGGTATTATCTATAAATCAAACACACTTTTCCTATTTTTCTTTGCCTCCAGACGAGATCTGTGCCATTAACAAAACTTACTTGTGGTTTATGATAAAGGTAGCCCTTTTAAATATAGTCTCTCAAGTGACAAATTCTGGTATGCAACCATTTGCTTGCAGATTGCAGACAGGCATAATGCTGTGTTAATGGGTGATATGGCCCACATCAGTGGACTAGTTGCAGCACAGGTACAGCTTTAGAGAAGCTCGTACTATAATATAGTACCCACATTAGTGGACTGGTTGATTAAAGCTTTAGAAGGGTCATACTATAGTATAGTATAATGCCCACAACAGTGGATTGGTCGGGGCACAGTTACAGCTTTAGAGGTCATACCATAGTGTAGTATATTGACCGCAGCAGTGAACGGATTGTAGCACAGGTACAGCTTTAGAGAAGGTCATACCATAGTGTAGTATAGTGCCCGCATTAGTGAATGGATTGCAGCACAGTTACAGCTTTAGAGAAGGTCATACCATGGTGTAGTATAGTGCCCACATTAGTGAACGGATTGTAGCACAGGTACAGCTTTAGAGAAGGTCATTCCATGGTGTAGTATAGTGCCCACATTAGTGAACGGATTGTAGCACAAGTACAGCTTTAGAGAAGGTCATACCATAGTGTAGTATAGTGCCCACATTAGTGAACGGATTGTAGCACAGGAACAATTTAGAGAAGGTTATAGCCTGCATCAGTAATCAGTAGACTGGTTGGAGCACAGTTACAGCTTTAGAGGTCATACCATAGTGTAGTATAGTGCCCACATCAGTGAACAGATTGTATCACAGGTGCAAGGTCATAGTTTAGTATAGTGCCTGCATCAGTAAACTGGTTGCAGCACAAGTACAGTTTAGGGATGGCCAATTTTCTATTTTAAGATACTTAAAATCTGAAATGTAGGCTTTGTTGTCCAGGAGGATCATAAGAGGGGATCACTCAAAATTTAGAGATGTTATGGTGCCATATAACTGCGAAGTACTGAGTCAATACCAATTTGAGATAGACATTGTCAGCTTGCGACTGTTTGAAATCCTTCTTTGAGTTGTATTTTCTGTTTCAATTATTCGCTTCTCTAGCTTCATATTTAAAAATTTTGTTCTGTGTGAACAGTAAACCATCTGCGAAATCACTTTGTATTAAAAAAACGCTCGCCTGTAAACAAGAAAGAAGACAGCATGCAGCGTAAATCATAAATGGTAGCAGAACCGATGTAATAAAATAAAAAGTGTGCAAAGCATCCATCTTGGTTCGTTCTTTATACCATTATTCCACTGCTTCTTTTAACCGTTGATCATAATTCATTTTAGCGATGTTGAGGGATTTAAGCTCATTCACTGGACTCAACATTTCGACTCCCTTAGCCTCCTTACCAGTTTCTGCAGAGTCAGCAATTTTTTTTCGTCTTCATTGGATTCAGAAATCTTTCGTACAGCTTCCTTTTATTGCCACTTCAATTTAAAAGGGCCGCTACTTCGACTTTTTAATTATCCTTAAATGTCGCTAAATACGTTCTTCTCTCGAAGCCAGCACAATGCCTATGGAAACACTTCGAGACTTCGCCATAAAGCCGGCATCTTCTTTTCTCAACCGGAGACAAGTTACAAAGAAGAGTATGTACTCTCTGCTGCAGTAGCCCTCCTTAGCCTTCTTGAACTTCTACTAATCTTTTGTTCCTTCTTAAATTTGCTGATATCGGCAAGCAAAAAGCAGAATGAAAATTCCCGGCCAGGCTGATATGCGTAGTCCTTAATTTGTTTGATGCTAACCGTAATTTCTTGTGTAAAGCTATGACCTGCTTACTAGCTTCCTCGAGATATTGCAGTTCATTACATGCGAAAGGTTTAAGGGTATACTTTTAATTTCAAGAAAGAGAAACAGTTTACTCCTTTTGCTGTCAGTGAGTGGAGGTGACATTGACAATGTTAACACAAGAGTCACACTTAGACAGAGACGTCACTGCTGCTAAACGGCATCCACTTTACTATAAGTGGGAATATTGCCTATGACTTCACTGACCACTTGCCTAATTTCATTATACTGAGCAAATTTGGCTCACTTCCTCTGAACATTAAGGTATATAAAAGAGATTATTCAAAATTTGATAAATCAGCTTTGGTTGGTGAAGTTCAATCAATGGACTGGCACACTGTATTTGCTTCTGACTCTGATCCATCTGACATGTTTGATTCATTCTATTCCAGAATATCTAAGATAATAGATAAGTATATCCCTTTGAAACAATTATCTAAGAAAGAATTAAAGTTTCGATCCAAACCCTGGATAAGCCCTGCAATAAAAGTATCTATACATGTAAAAAATCAATTATATAAAAAATACTTAAAGACCAAATCTTCATATTATTATTATAAATTTAAATATTATAGAAATAAATTAAATCATCTGTTAAAAATTAGCAAGAGACAATATTATAATAATTACTTTTTGGAAAATATTCATGACAGTAAAAGAGTATGGACTGGTATAAAACAAATCATTCACTTTAAACCACAAACAAACCAAAGAGTTGTCAAAATTATTACAAATAATAGTGTAATGACTGATCCTCACAAAATTGCTAATGTCTTTAATGATTACTTTGCTAATATTGGAAAGGACCTTGCAAGCTCGATACCAAATGTTCCAAATTCTCCTCTTGAGTACTTGAAGAATTCACCATATGGTAGTTTCTATATTTTTCCAACCACAGCCAATGAAATTGAAACTGAAATTAATAAATTAAAATCTGGAAAAGCTTCTGGTCCCTTTAGCATACCTATTGCTATTCTTAAATTGCTTGCAAGTGTGATATCAAAACCACTGGAGGCCCTTTTTAATGCTTCTTTCTCAACTGGGATTGTCCCCAGCAGTTTTAAAGTTGCAAATGTAATACCCATTCATAAAAAAGGATCACATACTAGCCTATCTAATTACCGTCCAATCTCTCTACTATCTGTCTTCAATAAGCTACTTGAAAAGCTTATGTGTAATAGATTAGTAAATTTCTTAGAAACAAACAAAGCATTTTTTGATAATCAATTTGGCTTCAGAGCTGGGCACTCGACTAATCACGCTATTCTTAGTATTATCGACAAAATTCAGAGAGCAATTGATGACAAAGAATTTTCATGTGGCATTTTCTTAGATTTCAGTAAGGCATTTGACACCATAAATCATGAGATATTGTTAAAAAAACTGGAGCACTATGGTATACGTGGCATTGCAAAAACTTGGTTCAGATCTTACCTTTCCAGCCGCAAACAAACAGTGACTGTCAATAATACAACTTCTACGCCTGTAAATATCTCTTGTGGCGTCCCTCAAGGATCAGTCCTTGGGCCAATACTATTCTTGTTATATATTAATGATTTTCACTGTTGCTCTGATTTCTTTGACTTTCACTTATTCGCAGATGATACTAATTTATTCTGTAAGCACAAAAATCTACTTTCTCTTCAGACTGATATAAATAATCAGCTTACTAATGTTATTACTTGGCTCCGTGCCAACAAGCTCTCCCTAAACATAGAAAAATCGAGCTTTGTTATTTTTCATCCACCACAAAGAAAAATAACATCAGAATTTTATCTGATACTAAATGATAAACATTTAAGGCAAGATCAGTATATCAAGTACCTTGGTGTCCTGATCGACTCAAATTTAAGCTGGAAACCTCAGATTTCTAGCATTGCAAAAAAAATCAAGAGAAGTATCGGAATCCTATCAAAGTTACGATACTATGTTAATATTAATATTCTAACTAATCTCTATTACTCATTAATTTATCCATTTCTGACATATGGAATCATTATTTGGGGTAATACATATTCTACCACACTCCAACCATTATATATATTACAGAAAAAAGCAATGCGAATTATTACCTTCTCCAGATTTGATGAGCACTCAACTCCTTTGTTCAAATTATTAAATATAATTAAGTTATGTGACCTTGTTCAGCTACAAATTGCAAGTTTTATGTACAAATATCATAACAATCTGCTGCCTCCTTATTTTAATGGTTTTTTTACTAATTTGGAACAAGTTCACAACTATAATACAAGGGCTGCAGCAAATCAGTCATATTATTTACCTAAAGCAAGAACTAATTATGGATT
>JAODFW020790433.1:0-11414 GCA_027575235.2 Palythoa mutuki
AGGATCTTGCGGAAAGTACTGGAGTTTTGAGAAAAAGGGGGTAAATGCTGTTAGCCCATGGTCATTTGTTATGACCCGCCTATCAGCATAAAAATCGGCGATAACAACAACCAGACACACAGTGTGAAAAATGAGATGATAATAATAATAATAATAATAATAATAATTTCTTTTGCGCCTGTTGTCATGGTAACCGATCCAATGCACCAAAGCTCCGGTCGTTTGATCCACCATGAAGAAACACAGCCCTGCGCATTTACTTAGAAAGCTCTGTGATTGTTCTGAACCTTGAATTATTTTGGTTATGTTTTTACATCATCAAGAATCAAATTTTGTTTCCCATTTTCACTTAGTGTCTGTTTTTTAAGTTATTTTACTGTATTTCTGCCAAACACTGGCTCAAGTTTTAATCATGCGCAGAACTTTCCAAACCCTTTTAAACGCGTTCCAAGGCAGAATGAGAAAAAGCGGCTTTTTGGCTTTGATTTGCCTGTAATCAGATACGTTTCTGCCCCTGATCCAATCAAAATAGGCCACTTCACTTGCCTTGCATGCAAGAAAGTCAACGATGTCTGCATCCATTCAGAAAGGTGCTAATAATTGCAAAACAGATTGTTAAACCGTTAATCTCATGGACTGAACTTTAACCATAGTTTCCAAAGCGACCACTCTTTAGTTCTAGTTCCCTCACTCATTGCCCTCTGGAAAAAACTTTTCTTAGTTTCAATACTTAAATTTGAAAATTTTCATATGGAGAGCATAGAAATTCAGAAGCAATTTTTGGCTTTTATCAGTGCAGTCTCACAATTGGATGAATTACTGTAAACATTGTATTAAAGCTTCATAAAATTACATTTCATTTCATTTCAAAACCATGTTGCACACAGGTTGATTTATTTTCATGACAATTCTAAACATTTTGGTGTAGGAAAAGCAATTAAAAACGCTGCTCGGAAGGTTGCCTTAATTGTTATTCGGCCCCGTGACTTAAAAATATTTTCAGTTTCAGTTTGTTTGGAGATGTTCAATGTAGTAACTCAATACTCAGTCTAGAATTTTAAATAAAGTAATAAACTATCCCCTTTTAATTTTCTGTTTACAATTGTCCGACCGACTTAAAATTCTTGAGCTTTGAATCTTGTGCATTCGCTGTTAATTTTAATCCCGCGGGCCAAGTTGCGATAACAGAAACAGTTAAATTCAAACCTGTGAACAATATTGCAAATCCACAGGTTTTGAAAGTCACATTTTGTCGGATCAAAGATACATTTCAGCATAGAGACCCACGGTTGCAGCCGATTTTTTTTACTTTTCAGTTTTTGATTTGAGCAAGCGATAGACCCTATTTTTTCTGTCAAACTGATTACTTTAAAAAGAAAAGTAAGTGGGATGGCTTTATTGATGAGGCCGGCCCTGTCCATACTAATACCTTATCCCTGTCCATACTAATACCTTATCCCTGTCCATACTAATACCTTATCCCTGTCCATACTAATACCTAATGCTCGGGAGTGGAAGCGGATTTTATGACTCATGAATCACTGGATTTGATGTTGGATTATGTGTTAGGAATCATGAATCACGAATAATTACAAAATGAATCATGGAGTAAATTGTAAAATAAATCACGAGTCATTGTGATCAATACTCTACTAGGAATTATATGAATTTCATGGCTCAGATAATTCCGTTTCCACCCCCGAACCTTGTCACGCGTTTTCGAACGACCACGAAAATGGATAAGAAAACATCTGCTTTCGTCACCACGTTTTACTGGACGGTATTTTCAAAGTTAACAGTGACGTCGGCGTTTTTAAAAACCTTCGTTTTCGCCTGTCCACAGCATTACATCGTGCTGTCGTCGGACCGAGGCTCAATTGAATTTGGCGCGGTGATACCACAGCCTCAGCACGGTGGCGATCAACACTGCACCAAGACCAGTCTGCGTGCCAATAAATGCTGTTTTGTGCCGGTTTAAATCTAAAATTATTTTGTAATTAAGTGCGACAATTTGGCACGGCGTATAAAATGAAGCGTTCTCTTACCGTTCTGCACAGCACTTAATTGTGACGTTAATTTCAGTATTCATTGTGCTTTCGCCGCCCCAAATTGAGTACACACTTTTTTTATAAGAACAACTTTATAAGAACAACGAGGCTCAAATTTGCCAAAATATAAGAACAACTTAAGAACAAGCTCAGACTGAGGCTTGATAACTAGGAAAGTTTTTGTGCTAGAACATTGAATAAAACTTAGCGATACAGCATAAAACATAAAAAGATTCATTGTAAAAACTGCCCAACAAACAATGAAGATAGTTCGCCTCTAAATTCAGCCGTACAGTACATGTGTGGCGCAAGGCGTTTCAGTTCCAATACCTTGTTTTATTTTGTTTTTTCTTCTATAAAAACCGCTCACAGAAATAAGAACAAATTAAGAACAAATTCAGGCTGAAATCGCCAAAAAATTAAGAACAATGAGCCTCGGCAAAGTTTATACATTTGCCAGTTCTAGATCTGTTAATGCATAAAATTAGTAATTACCAATGGCAATGGTAATAAGGATGCGCCGAATTTGTGGTTCGATTTTTATTTCAGTTTTTATGACAGCATGAAAAATTGTTGGACATCTCTCCCTTGATATTATCCTGCAACTTTTCATTTAGGGTCAAAAAAATTCCACAAGTTGTCAATTACCATAAACCATTTTCCATTGAATGTTTATTGTTGGTCTTCACAATCGATACTTAGTCGGCCTAGTATCGACTCTTTACTCGTCCTGGAGAGTCGTTATCAGTCTTACATCATATCGAGGCATTTTGAGTCACCCCACTGTCGATTGCTCAATGAACACTCAATTATGAAGCCGCTTCGCGCTCGCCGCAAATATTTTTTGTTAGAACAGTCCGTGTCTAGAATCAGTCCCCACACCCTGATATTGTATATGCCGGTTCCGTTTGATGATAAAATATTTCAAGCCAATACACGCACCGTGAAATACCTTTTCCTGTTTGTTTGTTTGTTTGTTTGGCCAAGGCTGATGGTTACGTTCTTTTACAAGGTTGGTATCAACGGACGCAAAAAGTCACAATATTGTTAGAATGATTTAGAACAACAATATTTGGTTCGGTTGCGTGGTGGTGCATCTAAAGAAGCGACGCATTCTGGTACAGTAATGCGCAGACGTGTGCACGAGGCCAAAATTCTCGTGAGTTCCATGCAAACAGTACGACATTGTTGTGTTACGCTTCACCGGTCACAGAACATAAAACATTGGAACTTGTTACGCCAAAATTTGACCGGCTTGTCAGACTATACGCAACAAGTGCCAACACTGTTGAGGCATGGTTCCAAGCAAACAGACAAAACTTGTTGAGCCCAGCAATTTTGAGTGTTGTTGACCAACAATGTTGCGTTTGTTTGCATCGATCGGCCTTCATGGAGCGATTAAAACCTACCTTTCACCTTAATGTAAATTCACTGATTTAGAAACTAGCAAAGAATTATTTAAAATCCAGCTGCGAATTGGCCTGGGCTGGATTGTATCAAACACTTAACCTTGTGAAACCTTAATTCATTTAGGTTTTAGGAGTTTAGATTTTAATGAGTAATCAAAAGCGATTAAACTGAATGCTTTGATACAAATGCGAGTGGTAGAGTTATAACAGCAATGCTGACCTACAAATAAACCAAGACAAACCGAGACTGGTGGCCTTTAGATAGGAAATTTAATGAAAGTTATGGTCGAAAGTAAGCTTTTCGAGCACGGTTTGACCACGAGCCCAAATCAAACACGAGTCACGAGTCAAGTTAACGTTAGAGTAAGATTTCACTTGGTTCATCATTCTAGATTTTACAAAAAAAGTATTTTCTTACCTACCTATCCTGCGTTGCAGCCGCGCCGGCCCAAGTAATTTCAATCGTTGAAAGATACTTCAAACGTTGACTATGCCGGAGGTATAGAGTGTCTGCGGCGCAGGCTATTATCTGCCCAACTTCTGATTTTCGTTTGGAACCATAATACAGCCTAATGAATCACTTCGCAAAATCCGTTATAAAAGCGAAACTGGTTTATTTTCCTTGACTATTACTGTTAAATGTCGTTTTCGCTAACTAATATCATTTTTCCACTTTAGAGACAACTGTCACAAAAGCTGTTAAAGAAGAACTTCAGGAGACTGCTAAATCTAAGCTTCCTTCAATATTTGAGTTTGCTCCACATACAATAGTTGATCATCACAACTACGAGACAACAGCTTCTACTTCACAATTTAAACCGACAGGTTCAACAGAGAAAGCTGTCGCCTTATCTCCCAGTCAAACAAGACAAGAGGAAGGTCTTAAAGCTTCTCACGAAGTCAACCAAAATTATGATGAAACAGATGACTTGGGAGATATCTCAACAGCTGTCAATTTTGAAAGAACTTTTGACAAACAAGATGCATTAACCCAAACTTTACGTTCAGATTTTAGTCATTGGGTATCGACTGTCGAAAAAACAAATCCGAATACCGTTAACGGTAGTGTGGATAACACACTAGACGTCAGAGCCAGAACACCGGAATCAGGATACGTTGAAATAAATAACGATCATAGTAGGCCAGAGCCATCAAAGTTGACTCTTTTCCCAACTCGGAGCGTACTTTTTACCACTCTACATGATTTTTCTAGGGCAACTGCAACTTTAAAGCCAAGCATTGTTTTCATTGCATCAACCTCACCCCAACCAAGTTTTAATGTGGATGCATTTACAACATCAAAAATGATTTCTGGGAAAAGTAATCCATCTGTTAAATTGCATCATAACCTAAATTCTTTAAGTTCCGTAAGAACACCATCATTAGAGGAAGTGCCCGTTAGTACTAAAACTCATCGGGGTAACTCAGATTCCACTTCTCATTCTGGAAAAATATTTAAAACAAACGCTGTCCATGGTTTTTCGCTTTCGTCTCAAATGGATTCTATGATAAGTGACAATACTTATGAACAAACACCTAATCATACCTTCAACACTCACACCAGTTTAACAAGCAACAGTGAAAGACCTCATACGAAACATGAATCATCATTCAGAAGACATTTTCATTCAAGTACAGTGCCAGAAAACGAGGCAACCACAGCCTATTCTCATTCTATAAAAAACATTCTCTCATCATATAAAACCTCCCAGCCTTCCCTTCTAACAGCAATGCCCTACATTCCAGCGACAGAAGCTATGACGCTCAAAATTAATAAAGAAAAGATTTCGAAGCTGGCTAACTCTTTCTTGAGTATATCACCTTCCAGTTACATTTTAAAATACCCGAAGGTGCTTCCCACCAAATCGCAGCCATCGTTTCTTTTCTTTACGAATTCGCCAACATATGAATTAAACTATAACTTGCCGAAAAGCATTTCTTCGTCCCTGGTAGAACAACAGGATTTAACGTTTACACACAGAAATTCAATTCTTGTTTCAAATACGCAAAACAGTTTTAGGCGGAAAAGTACGCAAAGCAGAAAAGGTATGTGGGTGATGCCCACAGCTTCGGTTTCAGGAAGAAGTAGAAAGATGCAAACCTCAAAGCAAACTTCTACGACAAAACAACAGGAGGTGCTAGACTCCACAGCGACGTTACATTTACAATCAACTTTGTCTGTTACGCATTTCTATGCAAGCCCAAGGGTAGCGGCTACACTAGCAGCTTCTGAATCACGTCCACGAAATGTTATACAAACTGCCTATGGCTCACATCAACTGCAACTATCATTGTCTTTCATCCCCACATCAACGTTAGAGCAGCAAGTAACCTTAGCACCTTCAGCATTTCGTGAATCATCCGCAAGATCGTCAAAGATGCATCAAACGCCTGTACCATCATTTACATTTCACTCCAAAACAAAATCATCAATATTGCAGCAACTGTTACCGTCATCATTCACGTCACAACAAGAGCTACAGCCATCATTTACACTGGGTAGACCTCAACCATCTTCACTCAATCAAACAGAATTACAAACATCTGGACATTTAGAAGTTCGAACTTCATCTTCTTTAAATCAAACATCAACAGCTGAAATACACCAGCTACCGAAATCCATAACCACCGAAAATCACACAATTCTGATTACATTACATCAATCACAAGTAGCTTCATCGGCAAAATTTATACCGGAACCAGAAATGATATTATCTCCAGTACTTAAATCGCTGTCGAAATCATCTCCTTCACGCCAGTCAGAGGTAGAAACATCCGCATTACTGAAACGAAAGTCAATGTCTTCTACGATGCCTCAATCACCATTCACATCATCTCTATCGTATCAGTTAAAGGAGGTATCATCAGCAAAATATTTATTGTATCCAGAATCAGCATTATCTACAACACCTCAATTATTAACCAAGTCATCTGCCTCACTCCAACCAAGGGTAGAAACATCTATAAAATATGTACCGGATCCTGAAGTGATATCATCTACAGTGTTTCAATCAGTATCAATATCGTCTGCCTCGCGCCAATCGCGAGTGGAATCATCATCAAAATATATAGTGGGACCAGAAATGACAACATTTACGATACCTCAATTACTATCTACATCATCTCCATTACATCATTCACAAATGAACTCAACTGCAGTACCTCAACCATCATCATCACCCTTATTACACCGAGTACATCAATCAGAATCTGGCCTGCAATCAACACCATTCTCTGTATCATACCAAGATCACACGTTAAATCAGTCCGTACCTAAGGTAATAACGACGCCATCGTCTGCATTGGACCAACTACTAACATCCCCACTTCATCAGTTACCAGTAATGTCATCTGAACTCCATCAACCATCATCATCTGTTTTAAACCAAGTACTAACATCTCCATTAAATCGGTTACTACGCACATCATCTGGGGTCTATCAGTCATCATCATCTATGTTACATCAAACATCAACATCGTCTTTGTTGTATCAAACGCAAACATTGTCTGCCTTGAAAACATCATCGGTGACATCATCTTTAATGCAATCATCACAAGTTACCACATCCACTATCCTTCAATTTCAACTGACATCAACCGAGTCGATTCACACTGCAATGCGTGACTTATCAATATCATCTTCACTTGCCGAACTTGACCAATCGCAGCTCACCTTATCCGAACAACATCGACATCCGCAGTCACCATCTGTAATGCCATATTCTGAACCAGCTTCTTCTCCGTTACCGTCATCAGCTCATGAACTTTCTGCGTTAACGTCATTACACCAATCTCCAGAATTATCTACAATAAACCATACAACAAGGCTGATGTCTTCACAGCATCCTCTGCTAACACAGTTTTCACCAAATCAATCACGGATCACGTCATACGCATCCCAACAACAGCAAATGGTATCAAAAGAACTGAAGAAGCCTCAACCAACACTATCGTCAACGTTGAATAAATCACAAGAGAGATCTACAATGCGGCAGAAAAATCAATTTTTAACAGTAGTTTCAGTAAATCAATCTCAGTTGACGTCATTTACACTATATCAGCCACAACCAACACCATTTGCTTCAAATCAATCAGTATCATCAGCGCCATCTCCTGTATTACAGAGACCTCAACTAACTTCACTTACAGGCTCTGTAGTTAAGTTCGCTTCGTCTGTGCCTCACCAGTCACCTGATGTACCGCCTGCCTTTAGCATACCATTATCAACCTTGCATCAGTCCCTATTTGGCTCATTCGAAGTGACAAAATTACAGTTAACATCTTTACTAATACAATCACAGACAGTATCACCCACGTTACAAACATTAACATCCAGTTTACTTCAACCTGGACTTGCATCATCGATTGCTCAATCACTGTTGCCACAGTCTACATTGCATCCAACCCTTATAGCCTCGTCTCCTCTCGTCTCTCCATTACTTTCTTCTTCACCACATCATCCCGTAAACATTTTGTCAGTGTCACCAATGACGTCAACGTTGAAGATATCGGTTATTTCGTCCTACCGCGTTCCTATAGTAACAAAGATTAATTTGTCTGCATCAGGATTATCTTCAGGCGCGCACATATTTTCAGTGGTGACACGCTCAAGATCTTTGTTGCCGTTAGTTGCTTCAACGAAAAGTTTAACTGTTGAGGTTTCTAAAGTGGTATCTTCAAGAACAGCCACATTGAGTTCAGTAAAAGCCTTTTCTTCATCATCGATTACGATAGCTTCTCCACCGCAAAGCGCAGTATCAACAGTAATCGCTGAACAGGTCACTAGCACTTTGAGTAGAAATACGTTAGTAAATGTCAGTGTTTATCGGCCAACATCAACAAAACACATTGCTACCATATCACACACTCTATCTAGTATTACAACTCCTGAAGAAAATGATATGACATACCTGGTTAAGTTACGAGGTGATTGTAACGAGATCATAAGCAATATCGCTCCTTTCAAAACTAGTTTCATCCAACAATTCTCGGTTTTACTAGACACAAACAAGTCAGACATCGAGTGCCATAGCGTAACATGCGGATCGGTGAAGGTCGTTTTTACCATAAGAAATGCAAGGATAACAAATATGACAAGAGCACTTAAGTTACTAATGAATAGAAACTCGTTTAATATTTCATTTAATGGAAAGATATATAGTGCTTTTGAAGTTACAACAATTCCCTTTCCAACACAGCCACCAGAAGTGACAATTACAACGCCTACGAGTGGGATTGACAAGAAACGAATAACACTAATCGCTTTCGCGACAGGTGGAGCGTTCTTTTTTGCGCTATTTATCGTGACCTGCGTGATATTCTGCGCTAGAACGTGCTGTCGGCGTGGCACCAGTGCGAATTTTAACCTAAGAAACTCTTTACATTCAAACGAGTTCGAAATGAAACAATTCATGCCAGCAGTTAACGGAACAAAATATTACAGCAAAGTGGACTTTTATGGAGACAACGTTGAGGAAAGAGAAGAGATGAAAACGAAAGACTCCGAGACAGACGAGGAAGAAGAGCAGGAAGTTACCAATAACTCGACTTTGCTTCGTAACAACTATCTAAACCCTTCTTACCACCGCGCGCTCTCTCACATAGATACAAATTCTCAATCAAGCGTATTCTTCTATTAAATCAGCTCAGTGTTCGGTTGGTCTCAAACATTCTCATTGGGGAATTTCGACGGAATTCGCGTAAATCATCATTATTGACAACAACAAAGAAATCTACCCACATAAATAAAAGATCAGTTACTGGTTCTCCAACATGAACGCTAAAATGGCGCAGTTGTTTGCTTTATAAATAAAAACAGATTGCTACATTGTGTCCAGGCTCTTTCTGTGGGACAAGGAAAAGCCTGCTCGTTGTGTAGCATTATCTTTAGCACTTTTCTGCCACTATGAAGTTAAAATTAGTGGAAACAATATTGTTTGTTTTAAAACCTATAAATTAGGAATAGGCCATTTCCGAATTACGCTCCTTTGCTCACAAACAAAGCCTTCAAGTCGAGGCTAAGTGCTCACTTTTCATAATTTGCTGTATTTTTGAACACTTGGCCTCGACTTGATGTTTTTGTTTGTCGACAATGAAGCATAATTCGGAAATGGCCTATTTACAGGCAACACAAGAAGTTCTAAAGATGTAGTCGAGGGGTGCATTCGTTTGGAAATATTCAGGAATAGGAGTTTCACACATGTTCAAAAAGTCCAGAATTTGTGGAATTCTACCTTTCAAAAGTACAGTTATTCCAAGTAATCCAAATATTCTTAAGTGTCTGTCCACTGTTGCTCTTCAAGTCAGAGAATTTGTCAAAAACAACTGACTCACACCGCAGAGAAAACAATAATCTAACAAACGTGGCAAGTTACAACTGATAAACACAATTTTTGTTATTGCTGACTTTCAGATTGGTGCATGTAATGACGTCATTTGCTCCTGATATTCTGGCTTTTCCGATATTGGGAACAAAATAACTAGAAGAACATCTGTAGTGGTAATGGTTGTACCTGGGACATAAGATGCTCCAGTCGAACGACTATTCCAGTAAATCCGTATACTCCAATTCCTAAGTCCTAAACGAACGCACCCTAAAGTTTTGGTTAAACAGTGATCGTATTATTTGTTTGGCTCATACGGAATCAACAAATTTTCAAACTCGTTAGCGAACTGTCACCAAGTGGTCTGTGGCCCATTTCATGACAAAGCCCAGCTTCTTCCAAATGGGGAACATAAGAGCTGCTTTTCCTACACTGGGAGGGGTGCAGGGAGGGAAGATATAGGTACAGAGCGTTGAACTATGAATTCCTGACAAGTCGTTATACCTTTTCACTCATTTTATGAACGTTGTGATCTTAACATCATGTTGATGAAAATAGGTTTAGCATTTAAAATCTTATAATTCAAAAAGAACCAGGGCGCGCCCAGTTGTTCAAAGTCCGGTTAGCACTAACCGAGGGTTAAATCTTTAACCCCTGTTCTTGTTTCCAACCTTGTAAAGCCTAATTTGAACTGTAATTTTGAAATTAGCAAATCTTTTACTAGGGAAATCCGAGAAGTATTTCATAACAATTGCAAATATTTTCTTAAAGTAGAAATTGCTGCTTGAATTTTAGCTTAACCCACGGTTAAAATTAACCGGCCTTTGAACAAATAGCCAGTTGGTGTTTTGGGTAAAATTTGAACACAGATATTAAATTATATTATATAGTGATATATAAATAGGCTAAAAGAAAATTGATCTTAAGATAATTAAAACAGTGAACGTTTAAAATATGCGCTTTACGCAGAGTTGGTTTTGAACAGCAAGTAATCCCCGATGGGAATAGCTTAGCAATAAAACAATTAGTTTGTTCGCTCAAGGTTGGTTGCTCATGGCCTACTATTTGACCTTCAGTTATTTTCAGATCGAGTGTTGATTTGACAAAACAAACTGTAAAGTATGCATCGGGTTGTTAGTGAGGTGTTGGGCTGGTTCTGAGTCGTGTGTTGAATTATCAATCTCGATCTCATCTTTATTGAATTTAAATACAAGCCATATACAACTATTATCGTGTTCGGCTTCCGGACGTCTTAGCTTCTGATAGTTTCACCAACGTAAGTATGTCTACATGAACACTCTCCACGATAGACAACATTCGTTTGGTGTTGTTTTCGGTTTTTCAGATGGAATAAACTCTTGATCTTCCTTGTTTGCCAAAACGTAATAAAGATACTCTGCTAAAAAAGCGCATATTTTACGCTCTGAAGATGTCAATGGACGAATTAAACGTTCAGTGTTTTAATTATCTTAAGATCGATCTTCTTTTATCCATTTAATATATCAATATACTTCTAAAAAGCAAACATTATGACATATTAAATAGTATATTAAAATGGCATAAAGTTTAAAAGTTTAAAAACAAACGTTTTCGATTCTTTAAGTCATCTTCAGGTTCACCTGAAGATGACTTAA
>JAODFW020791439.1:0-11411 GCA_027575235.2 Palythoa mutuki
GAGTCATGACTACTCCGAAACGTCGGATTTTATCGTTCGTTTTTACAGTTTTATGTCTTAAGAAATCTCTTTTAATAAGAATCCAATTTTATCCAATAATATGGCCGAGGAATGATATCTGAAGTCAAATGCCCATTCTGCTGGAACATTTGTTAGTGACTCTGGGTTTATGCAGAACAAGAAGAGTTTGTGTGCACCAAATCTAATGGTTCTTACAGTGATTCATGAAATAACATGTCAAGTAGATTACCTATAATGATACCACCGATAACATTTAATAGTAATAATGAATTGACAATCTGATTGTAAAGATATTAAAAATTATTTACAGTTGAGTTAATAACTCAATAATAACTGAAAACAATATTTGTGTTTTTCTACATACAATTGCAAATCTCATTACATATACTATCCTTGAAATATGTTATAGTGTTCTGTAATTATTTTTGTAGTGTCAATTAAATTATTACCATATGTTGTGGTTCAGGTTCAATAGAGACTTTAAGCACCGACAACTTCCGAGACTGCTACGGTGACCGGAAGTGAATCAGCATACTTCTGCGCATGCGCGACTGTAGCCTGCACGTCCTACCGTAGCGAGTGCATCTAGTACAGCAAATCGAGTGGTTTCACGTAGTAGCTACTCCTGAATTTTGCGTTTATTTTGTGATTTGAATCAAGAGTTGTTTTAGAGCAAATATATAAACTATATCTCAAGCTGTTTTTATAGCAATGTTTAAAATATGTTCACTAATTCGGTTGCTTTTCTCCATTTTATGAAGCCATGTCGTCGGCACCAAGCAACAAGAGAACACAGTAAGTTGTCTTGATTTAATGAATCACCAAATTGCATCCTCTGTTACGTATTTAAAACTCTCTAGTTAAATAATTGCGCTAAAGACTGCAAACAAGAAAAGTTTAGCTAATGCAGCAAGTACAATACAGAGTTTTCACAGGCTGTACTGCCGGGTGTACTGGAAAATATGTAGAATTTTGTTCCTTCCTTATCGAATACGAAACTGAGCTCAAATTGCAGTTTTGTCAAGGTCAGGGGCTCATTTATAGTGGCTTTAAAATCCTTTGTTTGTTTGTTTTGTTTTGGAGAGATATGGAGCGAGTGCACGCATTTATTTCTTTATAAGAACAAACTTTATAAGGACACCCAGGCTGAGAATTGGCCAAAATTTTACGCAAAGTTATGGGAAAAATTAAGAAAAACCCCAGGCTCAGCCAAAATTTACTGGTTCTAATTTAAAAAAGAAATAGCATGTACTTGCTTTCTCTCACAATCAAAAACATATTTTTTCCTGTTCTTATGAAGAAAGTTTATACAATTCATTGAAAACAATCTGAAAACAAGCAGCTGGTAACAAGCAAGTGGGCAAGGTTGTAACTCAAATAAAAATATTTTTTTCTGCACACTTGCTCAACTAAAACATGAAATGTACAAAACTAAAATAAAAATTACTATTGCATTTAGAAAATACTTTTTTATTACCCAAGGAATTTTTTTGTTGTAATATACTATTTTTTTATAACTTTTCCAAAATAATTTTGGCGTCCAGAGCAAATTTTGAAGAGGTTCTTGGAAAGTCATTATATTGGAGCTTAGTTTTGTGATGCGTGTGGGTTTTTTTCGTACAAAAAACCAAAGACCCTGAAAGAGCTAGAGAAATTTCCTGCAAAATGTAAGTTTTACATGTCTTCTGGTATTTCAGCAAGTTTCTCAGCAAAATAGTTGCTTTTAGGAGGATGGAGAGGGGCTATAAAAGATCATTAAAATTTCATTACTGTTCATAACTACTTGTAACACATGGAGTGGACAGAGGAAAAAGATGTGGCCTTCTGCCGCGAAGTTCTTGTTGTTGAACCATTAAATTTTAAAAAGAGCAGCGTTGAAAAAGGGAGGGCATGGTCCCTTATTGCAGAAAATCTGAAGTGCATTAGAGATATGGTGCTCAATGTTCGCCAGAGGTCAGTTCAGAGAAAGATTTAACCATATCCAACTCAAATGGAAAAACAAAAATGCAACAGATGAGAAGAGTAGTGGGACATCTGAGGAAGTAACTGAGCTGGATGAGCTAATAGAGGAAATTACAGACAAGGAGAAAGCAGCAGGAGAGAACAGAGGAAGCGAAGGGAACAGAAGGAAGATTGAAGCAGATAGGGAAAAGGCAGAAAATGTGAAAAGGGCTGCGATGGAAAGGGTAAGGCAGACAAAGAGAGGACAGGCAGATGATGGAGAAGAGCAGGGTGAGCAAACCAAGAGACAGCGAAGAATTCCAGAAATAGGACGCGAAAATTTTACATACATATTCTAAGTTTACATATATTATAGTCCTTACTACATTTTCTTTGACTTTCATTTACACCAAATTTCATCAATTTTTTCGTGTACAAGGAAAAACTAACATGTAAGCTAATTTGGAGTGCACGATTCATAACTTATTCTTGCAATGAATGTGCCCCATGGAAAGTTTAATAGTATAATTCAACCATTTTTTATTTCTTTATTTAGTTTGGACCCCTACAACAGTTGTTTCAAATCATTTAAGAAAAAAAGTCTAATTTTGACTGTTGCTTCCTCTTAGATCTTCTTTTATGCACCTCAACCCAGGCGGCACCTCCCAGAGGTCAAGAAAAGATTGAGTGTACCATTGTTCAATCGACGTTATTATTTGAAGGTATGGTTTATTGCAGTGCAAAAATTCCATTCCTTACGGAGTAGCGCTCCGAATTAAAAGTAATTGGTCGACAGAAAATGCCTTTAGTGAGCATAGTTGCGAGTACAAACAATACTTAAGAAACAAAATTATCCATCAAAAAAGGTTGAGAACCAATTTAAAAAAAGGCATTCGCACTGAACAGGTCAGAACTCCTGAAATCGAAGCCCAATATTCGAAAAAAAGTGTTTCCTTTAGTTTTGGAATATATCCCAAAACTTCCGCCGCATGTTTCGGCTATCCTTAAAAAACACTCCAAAATATTGAAAAATTCCTCAGACCTTAAAAAACACTTTTCATCAAGTCACAATTTTTCCATTATGTAGAAGAAAGAATAATCTCAAGATATTTTGGCATCGTCAAAGTTTAAAGAAAACTGACAATTGAGTGTGAACCTGGAAGAAAATGGGTGTTTTCAAAGTTGCGCTAATGGCAGAAAATACAAAATCAAATAAGCATGGACTGTTCTTCAACCAATGTCATTTATTTGGTCACTTGCACTTAACGCAACTTGCAATATGTAGGGTCAACAACTACACAATCCAAAATTAGATTTAGAAATCACAAATCGTCCATGAAGACCAATAAAAAGGCATGTGAGATTGCCATCCATTTCAATGCCATTCAACATCAAATATCTGACTTCAAATTTATTTTCATAGAGAAAATAATTAATCAAGAGAATATAGAAAATAAACTAATAACTAGAGAAGCTTACTGGACTGCGCAGTTGAGAACTTTGCGCCCTTATGGATTAGAAAAACAATTTCGGTCAAAACATAGAATGCATTGGATATTTTATCCCTGAAACAACAGAATAACTTAGCCTTTTCACGCTGTGGCTCTGTGAGAAGTCATTCTCCCGGTGTTTCATTGGGAATCAAAATTCCTTAAATAAATTTTGATGACGTAATTAAACCTTGGAAAATATTCTTTGTTTAAACTATGGTAAAAATTTATTCATAAATGGAAGAATAAATGAAACTAGTACCAGTGTATATAAAAACCTCTTGTAAACATGTAAAAATAAAAGTATGTACAAAGGAACCCTGTAGTCAATTGCTGTCTTTTAACAGTATTTAAACGATTTAGTTATTGTATTTATATGTTCAAAAATTCATAGGATCTATTTCTTTAAAGTGAATGCCCTAATGGCACCACTGCTTATCTGGTGTTGAAAACTGACATCAGACCTAGAGCAAGCTTGATCGTTTTGCTTAGTTCCTCCCTGTACTAAGAACAAACAACATGATGTATGCTTGATTTTAATTTTCTAAATCTTTTCTCTGCATTGCTACAGGCGTTTTTCGGATATTATTTAGTGTGCTAAAAATTAATGATTCAATGTACCAGTCGCCATCGTTTTTGGTATGTTCAATTGTTTCTGCTTGAAACAACGATTCAAAGATTTCATGATCTGAATTAAAGACAACTATGCAAAACCGAAAGATTTTTGTGAATACGATGTAGCATCAGTTGTCTTCGTAATCTGCTTTTGTGGTGTCTATAAATGTGCTTTACCCACATGCAATCTTATTGTCAGCATCCATTAGTGGAAGTGCCAAACACGGCACATCTATTAGTTCACACTCCCGAGTTGCTCTACCTTGCCCTTCACCAATAATAATTTCTGACTGAAGAGAGGTTTGCTTCGCAGTTTTCTTTTTCTTTACAGCTTTCAGGGTAGCACGACCTGAGCGTTGAGAAGCACTGCTTGGTATCTCTGTTCTGCCACTGAAAGCCTTAGAAAGACGCAGATTTACTACTGTTGGCTCAGACAGCACGCTTTCCACATCTCCGATGTCGTAGGTTTTAAACGACATGCACATAACTTTTTCTTTCCACGTAGGTGCTTTGATGTGTTTACACTCTTTTACAGGATTAAGGGTGGCACTCTCCATCCTTTTAAACAAGTGTCGGAAGTAGTCGAGTCTAACATTGGTAAATGAAAAGTGACACCATTTGCTAAAAAAAGCATCCAATTATAATGGTATATTTTCTCTATTTGAAAGTCACCAATCAAGCATTCATAAAAGGCATGTATTGCTTAATTATTGCTCTCCATCATTGGGAATTTTCAGCGTAATCAGTATTAAAATAACGCTTCCAACACTGGTACAGTTTTTTATTAAGAACAAACTTAATAAGAACAGCGAGGCTCAGATCGCCTGAAAAATATAAACAAATTAAGAACAATCTGAGACTGAAATGAAAATCTTAAGAAAAAAATAAGTTAATAACAACGGTAAACCGCAGCAAGCACTTGCATTGACTTATTTTAGTACAAATAATCTCCAACCGTTGTAACAAATACTATGGTTTAAATACAAAATACATGTAATGTCGTATCTCCTTCAAAATTTGTACTCCAGACTTGTAATGCTTACCTAAAGCATCCTTGTTTTAAATTGACTTTCATAAAGGGGACAACTTCTCAAGTAAATTTCAGCCATGTTTACTCAAAAACTGTACAACCAAAATTCTTCACCACACGCAGAAATGTGGCCGTAGAAACAAAGTGTACTTTGATAAAATCGTGTCCAAATTAAAGGATCTTTTGTCCATGCCAATTATCGTGACAAAGCGGAAATGACTCAAGTCCATCACACAAGGCACGAATATCTTGTTCGCAAGGGTAAAAAGTTTCGATTTCTTTTAGGCGAGGCTGAAGGTTATGATAATAAATACCTCAGGATGGGTTGGCCTACTGCAACCCGTGAAGTAGTGAGGTAAAAACCAGAAAGAGAGAACGATCACAAATAAATTGCAAGCAAAAAATGAGACTATTCCCGCTCGTTTCGTCTATATAAACGACCTCAAAAAACAATACTTTCCTAACAAGGTCTAATTCTCGCGACTTGCATAGCATGGTCACTATTGACTGGTAACATTTCCGGTAATTCTCAATTAATCGAGAAATCTAGACTTGGTTGGATAACAATTTTTTTTTAAATCACTATTAAGTAACGATTCGCCTAAGAACGAGAGCACTCCGCGGCAGAGTTTCTGGCTTCAATTAAATTTTAATTTAATTTATTAATTAGAATCCGAGTCGCTGATTGGTCAAAAGGAGAAAATTCATGAAAAATACCATAAAAATTATGATACAAACCGACATTTTTGCCTTATTTGGAAGACAATCCTTTGTTCTTTTCTTTTGGAAAGTTTGGACGTGATCCATAATGGGGAACTAGAACTAGCGTCAGTTTTGTGTTTGCGTGAAAATATTCGAGTGGCCGCCATATTGGATTGAAGTTGTGAAGTTTTGGTTTTCGTTGTTTTTACAAGTTTTAAATATTTTTTTGTCAACATTTTTCCTGTACATAGTATTTTTATGTTGTATATATTGTGAATAGTTGTAAATAGTTGTTATTTCCTTCACCATGCCGTGGCCAGCAGCTCGTTGCTGGTGTGAGCGACATGATACCTGGTTTCACGGAGAAGTGAGGGAAGAGGACCTTTGCTCAGCTCGAAATCAGGAGTTGAAATTCTGTGAAACCGACCGAAAACACAAAAGAAAACGCAGGATATGTCGAGCTTGTAGAGACAGGATTGCAACGGAGGAAAAATTACAGAAGCTCAGCCAGCTAGAGCCAGAGGAGTCGACCAAATTCGACAGTTCAGCATGTGGCGTTGAAATGGAAATTGAAGAACATGAGACATCTTCTCCGGAGAAAAAGGTAAGGTGCAGTTTTGAAAATAGGTATTCAAGTTTGGGAATTTTTATGCAATGAACATATATTTATTTAGTTTGACCCAAATAAATAGGTAAATTGAAGTGAAGTGAATTTCTGTTTACTGTCTTTTCGAAGCACTTTGCGTATGCAATACAATCCATTGAGTTATTTATAATCCGTTTGTTTAGTTTGAGCATTGTGATTTACAGCCGTACAAAAAATTTGACACTCCATTATAAAGTCGTAAAGGGTATTTTTATTGAACGATTTTCGGAAAAATATTGATTTGAATGGTAAGGCGAACGAAAACAGAAATTTTTTTAAAAACAGAAATATGAATTTTTTATTTGTATGGAACAAACTGTAAAGGCACAGGAGGAGTAAAAATATTCTAAAGTAACAACATTTTAGACGTGTTGGACCAAATAACGTTAGTAACTATTTTTTATCGTTTTTATTATTTTTTCCCTAAAAGTTATTTTTATGGAATCTATCCTAGATCTCCCAAAGTGAAAGCCCTGTGGTTTCAAACAGAGAGGATAGAAGGCAGATACCATATCAACAGTACAGTGATAGGAGTAAAAGAGCTTTCAGGGCTGAACTAGCTTCTGCTATTGAGAACCTGGTTCACTCCATGAGTCATGATGACTCTGATATTCCAGTTATTCTATCAGATTTGACAGAAAGTGATAAGTGGAAGAACATGTGTGCCAAAGATAAAGTTGTGCCTGCTGCTTCTGAAAACAATGCATTTCTAAAGAAACTTGCTGAAGAATATTCAGTTTGTAAAGACAAGGAGAAAAACAAAGAAATTAGGGAGAGAGGATCAAAGTTGACAGAGAAAATAAAAATTGGTGATACACTGAAAGACAGTAAAATATCTTTAGATGGCTCAAGCTCAAGTGGCCAATCACGTGTCGAAGCTGCTGGCTCAGTGGGGCGAGTGAGGATTTATGGCGATGAGAAGAGGCGCTTACTTTCAATTGTTGCCTGTGACTACCCTTATAGGGTTTTGAAACAGTATTTTAAATGTGGAAATGGTGCTATTGTGGCTGCAAGAGTCCACTGTATATTATTTGGAAGAGGGGGTGTACCACATGAAAACTTGAAGTACTCACGGCAAGTTATAAGCAAGGAGATCATTGATGGTTTGTTTGATTTTCTAAATCGTGATGAAATTTCACGGCCATCTTCTTGCCGAAGCGTTATTGTTGATGACAAAGAAACCGGGGTGAGGTACTGGCAAGATTCAGTTAAGAATATTGTACAGCAATATCTTCTAGAGTTTCCAAATGGAGTAAAACGAATATATACACTCACCTTCCAAAAAACTTTCGAATGAACAGTATGTTAGCTGGCCTATGTAACATTGTTATGATGATGGACATACAAATTTTGAGAAACTTGCATCTCTTGTTACTAATATTGCTAAAGAGTTGAGAAATGAGGAAGCCCTTCCGGTTTTACTGAAGAGTTTGGAAGCACACCAAAAATATTTGAAGACAGGATTTGCTAAGCAGGTATGTGTTTTCATTTTTGGGAAATATTTTTGTTTCAATTTTAAAGTATAGGCTTGTCATTTTAAGGACTTTGTATCTGAGTCAGGAAAGTTTCTTTACTTTTTTGTTTTATTGACTAGCAAGGTTGTCAATAGATCTAAAATAGTTTTCTTTTAAAAAAAATCTGTTTCATGTATTTTGCTTATGGTCAGAATATGATGTGCTGTATATGTGTGCTTCTGGCTGCATTGACTAAAAATAGGGATGGTAGGTAGTTAAAAAAACTTTTTATAGCAATCCTAGTGTATACTTTTATAAAAAAGCTTAAGAAATCTCCAAAACAATTTTTTCAATTTGGCCTGACTGGTTAACTAAATAAGAACAGTCATGAACTGGAATTATTTTTATATAGATGGTTTTTTTGTGATTATATTTGATATGTAGAACAACTTTTTAAAAAAATGCTGAATGTAATTATGATAATATTATAATTCCAGGCATCAAGGCATTCAACTTGCAAAGAACTCTGCCTTGACTATGCATTTGGGGAATGCAAAGATGAACATCCAGATAATGTGAAGGAATTCACAAACTTTTACAACTTGTGCAAAGATGTAAACCACCAGCTTGAGCAGTTGAGAAATGATGAGAAGAAGACTGAGTTTAAGACTGAGTGGGAGAAATGCCTCCAGATACATTGGCAGTATTGTGCTCACCTCCTTCGCACCAAACACCAAGCAGAGTATTATCGGTTTGTTCTACAAAATTTAAAGCCAGGGCAACTTGTGATGATAATCGATTACAAGATGAAACTAGAATTGGGTGTAAGATTGCGAGAGAACCAACGCCAGTGGTATGGTAAGCGTGGTATTTCTCTCCATGGTTGCTATATCTTGGCTCGAGATGCTGACAACGAGAAAGTTGCTGAGGTCATGGATCTGTGGTGTGAGGACACAAAGCAAGACTCGTGGTTCACTCAAAGTGCTCTGGATATGTGTTTCAAGGAAATTGAGAGGCGTTTTGAAGGCTTTTCAGTATTCCTATTTTCCGGTAAATTCATGTATAAGCAAAACACTATGCGGTATAAGTTATTTTATGCAAATCTGTTTGTTTCCTACCATATCTAGAATTCATTAAGATAACAAGATTTCCAAATGCAGTTTATTATCACATGCTTTTGAATTTCAGAGTTATACTTGTATTGCCTTCAAAAATAGTTAAATCTGTTCAATGGATTTAAAGACTGCAGCCATACAAATTCATGATGATCCAAACAGTTATGTTCTGTTTATCAATTTTTTGTTCTTATACATTGTGTTGCTCAAATTTAGCATCAGCAGCTTGAAGTGTTTTTTTCTTGATAACTGATTTTGAATTTGGCTTCAAATAATATTTGCAGATAATGGTCCCCATTATCACAACACAGGAGTATTGCTGTATCTTGCTGAGGTAAATGCAAAGTTCAACATAACCCTTGTTGAGCACAACTTCTTCGAGGCGGGAGAGGGCAAGACAGTTCTCGACACTCATTTTGCTCACATCTCGCATAAGATTATTAGATGGGTGAGGGTCGGAAATGATCTGGAATCTGGTGAACAGCTTGCAGGTTTAATTGAGGTAAAATTAATAGTTACAGTATTTGGTACATATTTGTTATATGAAACATAAAAAATCCAATGCTTGATATGTGAGCGTTCTGTTCAAACCACCTTGCATTTCTCAATTTACAGTACCCTCCTGCCAGCAAATATCAGTTTCAAGGAATATCAGTTTTGCTAAGTAAACATTTCATTTGTACTGTAATTAAGGACAGACCTGCACTATATTGCATGCTATCAGGGTTTCAACATTTATTGCTATCTCCGTACAGGTATTCCTAACTCTAGCATTGTAACTGATACAAAATCCAGCACAGAAATCATTATTTGTTATTACTGAATGTAATCTGGTTTTTTAGACAGGTCACTGCCATGATTTTGTGTTAAAAACTGTACATTTGTTGTTTAGTTCTCTTTTTTGGATAAGAAATTGTAGCCAGTTTCATTTATTTTTCCTCAAGAACTAGTAGAAAATTTTAAAATAACAGCAACTTTTAAAATCATCCAATTAATTTTTGTGTACTCCTTTTTAGTCCTTGAAGAATGTCAACTGCCACAAGCTGCTCATTGACAGAGCAAAGGCCCCGAAAAATGTTCCAACTTTCAGCCATATTTCCACCTTTGCTAGTTTCCGGTTCCCCAGTGAGGGTGATTACAAGGGTGGCTTTATAGCTCAGTCATTAGCTGGTAGGGGCAAAATTTCATCAAAGAAAAAAAACAATAGAAATCCCATTGCCAGAAACACAGGGGCAACTACTGCTGCTGAAAACTTTCCACATGAAGAGCCAGTACAAGGAGTTGAGCAGCCCTCGGACACATATGCTGTACAGTTCATTCAACATGTGCAAGAAACTTCTACAGAACCCCTTCAGCAAGTATGTGATGAGATATATAGTGAATTTGATCGACCAGAAGCTGGTTTTGGTTTAAAGAAATCCTCAGGGGTGCGAACTACTTTCACACAAAAACAAAAAGAGGTGATGATCGAGTTTTACAACCGACAGCATGCAACAAACATTCGCTCGACTCCCCAGCAGGTCAATGCAGCCCTAAGGCAGCTTGGTGAAAAAGAACTTACAGAACAGCAGATAAAAGGTTTTTGGGGGTTCCACAGTCAAAAAAGGAAAAGAATGCTGGAAAGGATTGAACATCAGATGAATGAGGAACTAAATACACCTTAACACTGAAAATAAAATGTTACTAAAGCTATAGCATCCTGGGGGTGGGGAGTACTCATATATATTGACTATACCGGTATGTGCTGCTGTTCAGGGTATGGCTTTTAGACCATCTAGTTTAGAGCAGGGTGTATAAATCACGGATATTTTGTCTAAAACAAGGTATAACATTTTGCAATTTTTACAGACTGTTTAGTACAGGGTGTAACAATTCTTCCTGGATGATTCACAGGCCTGACCTGTTAAGAACAGGGTCAGGTTTGTGAAATTCTAGCAGCACAACCTCACCCAAAATTCTGGTAAGTACCCCCCCCCCCTTTCCCCCCGCTATATAGCACTAACTATATTCTTAGGGTAAAATTTTAAAAAAATGATAACCTTTCAACAAAATGTTGTTTTCTAGAGGTTGTGCACGAAAGAAAGGAAGCTTTCAATGATATCATAGTATTTTGCAAAAATTAAACTTTGTTTCCAGTAATTGTTTCCAGTTTCAACAGTTCAAAGCACTTTACACTTTTTTCATGTAAATAGGGTTTGATAGTTGTTATCAGTTGTGACTATTTGCAAAACAGAACTGAATGTAATTCTCAATAAAATGTTTGCCCATTTACCTTTCATTGATTTCTCTCTGATTTTGTAACTTGAAGTTGACAGTAAAAAGTGGGCTCCTTCCCCTTCTCTCTCCTTTTCTTTTTAGGATTATTTGAATTGCATTACAAAAGTTTGTACTGCATCA